>LPNX011021390.1:0-14543 GCA_001517045.1 Pseudotsuga menziesii | reverse complement strand
AGAAAATGGAAACTGACATCAAAGCTAAGAGAAGCCTGTGATCTATATTAGCATGAGAAAGCTGAGTACCATAGCAAAAATTGCATCCAAAATCGAACCACTACAAAGTCTTGGTTCTCAGGCTTTATAGCCTTTACACAATAGTTTTCAGATCCTAAAAATGTGGATCTTATTTAGTTAACTGAAACTAACTAAACAACAATACTAAAAGACTTGAACTAGTCCCTGAAATCAAGGAGATGACATTAAGTAATTCTCCTTCGATTTGTGCTAAGTGCTCGATGCAGAAGAGCTGGCCTTCAAAGGCTCGGTGGGCTGGGCTGGTGCATAACAGATTTGAATTTAATGATGTGGCAATTGACTTTTAGTGCTGCTTCCTCATAAAGATTTTTTAAAAGCTGGGAAGACTGACTTTCTTTGCCACCTGTTCTGTTTTGAATTGTTAACATCTTCCTCTATGCAATTTTATCATCTCACTCAACGCATTGGATATTCTCATACCCTTCGATATCACTTGCATGCATGGAAAAGGTAAACCTCTGTGTATTGGAAGTAATGACCTACACATTATTGTATTACTCTGTTTACGTGTTGAATGCCTGTGTATTGCAGATAATGACTTCTGTGCATGGTTAATCCCTTTGCCCTCTTGTAACCCATAATAGCTCTCATCGGATCTCTGCAAGGCCGATTCTCCAGCTTAAAATAAATAGCGTACATGGAATGAGGTAAAGAATCATTGTATTTCTGCAACATGACGGTCCAAAACTGATTCCATACGACTAAAAGATATCTCCATATTGTCATTTAATGAGATACAACTCATACATAAACTTGCCAGATTATCTCAGTTCCTCTCCGTTAGCAGCAGCTGACCGATTGATCCTGAAATCTCTTGTTGTGTAGACCTTTCTTTTGCCTTGGTAATCTTCTCCACTATCTCTGCCACAACCAAGCGTGTCAAAAGAAGACCAGAAATTAAGGATGCAACAGTGAGCATAATGAATACACCATTCCATCCATATGGAGAGATATACCCAGTCAGAAGTGGCCCCAAAGCAGCCCCAACAGACCCAGTACCATCTATAATGGCCGTGACAGTTGCCGAAGCTCTCGAAATGCCCTTAAGTGAGCTGTGTGTACCGAGATCGTCTGAAACGGCTGTGGTAATGAGTGCATAAGGTCCATTAACAAACATTCCGGTAATATTCATCAGCACAATATTGGCAAACATTGAAATGCCTCCATAAACCCGATATATAATGAGTGCTGGAATTGCACAGTACATGAGACTAGCAGCCGTTATAGCCCTGGCATCAAGCCTATCAGAAATCTGGCCTGCTAGAATTCCACCCAGTACTCCTCCCAAATAGAATAAAGTAGAAAGGTCTCCAGATGACTTTACAGATAAATACTCGCCTCCAATAGCAGAGCCAGGATTATAGTAATTGTGTGCTTCTCATTTCTCCATAGGAGTATCTCTGCAACTCTTTCAATACTGAGCAATTTCTAAGGCTTGTATGGTTGATGAAGTCTCCACTCATTACAAAAAGCACTCGTCCACATTTCCAGCTTGTGCAAATGTGTTTATCAATGCACCATACACAACTTCATCTGCCTTGATCGCTGCTATCTGATCTGTCTGCAAATGGGTTGTGACTTAATCCACAGCTTGAAACATGGTTCGATTAGAGGCCAGATACCTTCGACCTGTCAGACTTTCCAAAATGCAAAGACTTTCACCACGCCCAGGACACCTGCAGTCGGTCTTGGGATTTGACTCAGCGCTGGTTTTATTTATATATCCATCTATGAATTGACATGTGGACCGGAATTCGATGATTAATATGTAGCTTAATATTTGGCACATTTCAAGAGCACGACATTTAAATTTTGATCATGGAAACACTTTTGGCAGCTAAAGTCGTTCTGGCAAACCGTATTAGCTGCCGAAATTGGCCTGTTTCGGCAGTGAAGTAAACTTCCACAGACTTGGTTGATTGCCGAAAGCTGAAATTTTGAATATTGAGGGCCATGACTCACAGAAATAAAAATTTTAACCCATTCTATCACCCAAAATGACGGTGTACTTTTTGGGAGATAACAAGAAGCAAGCACTAAATTGTCCATGGACCCAAACCTGATAAGTGAGGGAATCTCTGTGATAACAGCCTCAAATGTAGATGAAGTGATTTCATCACCATAAGCAACAACTAAACAATTAAGAGTCCCCAATGAGGCTTGCCTTAATGCACGATTGGCCTGTGTGAAAGTTCAAATGCAATAAGAAATGTTTTAGGAAGTAAAATAAAAAATTAAAGCAAATTAAAGCCCAATGTCTTGTATTAAAACAATGTTCAAAGGCGAGGCATGGCCACAATGCAAAGGTAAAGCTTACCTTTTGCAAAAATGTTGCTAGTTCTGCAAAAACATGCTCCAGTACACATGACAAATCAATCCGAAGAGAAGAGCTAGAAATAATAGCAAATGCCTGATGCATGCATCAACAACAAATGGTCATTAGGAATGTTAATGAACTTTCATTCAAAATGACAACATGAAACAAGAATACAATCAAACATGACAGAAACAATGGTAAAACCAAAAAAATGCTCAGAAAAGACCAATAATGAACCACAATTGGTATAAACACAATCTAATATTGCTTTGTCATTTCATGACATTCTTGACCTTGATGTATAGGGAGTACTGGATCTTTATGTGGATCCGATGATGAGGAAAAGTGTATATATTCTTCAACAGAAAAAAATGTAGTGTACCAATTCAAAAATATGAACTTACTTCACATTTAGTATTCATGCTAAAGCATATAGCCATTCTAATTAGTATACATGCCAAAGTATTGTTGGCAGCCAGCAACAACCTCTTCATTTCTTAATAAATGAAGAGAGATCAGCTCTTCATGTGAATTATCAATTCAAAATTATGAAAGAACACCTTCAGAATCATTGATTCTGAAGGTACTCTCAATCAAAGGAAAGTGATATAATGATTTTGGAGCTGGAAGAAAATTGCTCATAAACTTGGCCCTTAACAATTGTCAGTAGTTTCATAAATTTTCACGAGTTTATTGAAATCATTAAGATAAATTTATGTGGCTTAAATAATTTAAAATAATGTGCCAAGAGAAATTCAATGAAACTCATTTTGTGTTGAGTAGGGTATTACTAGTCCCAATTCATAACACTAAGAGTGACTCTCAAAGTTTATGTCACATGTAATACCATATTACGACCTTTTGTAAATATCTTAGTTAATGGATAAATGATGTTTGTATAGGAGACTTTCACTTATGATAGTTTATCATTTAAAATCCTATCTAATATAAAATATGTATCGATAGGATGTTTGAAAGGTTTAAACTTAGTCCTGTACAGACATAGCATAGATATTAATCTTGTTATTTTATAAAATCCTTGTTAATGTTGGAGTGCGATTTTATTACCCTGCATACCACTACGTAACATGATTAAAATAGGGATGACTGTTAGGATTAGTTGGACATGTAGTAAGCCAATTGTCAAGTTGATAAATGATTAATCATTTGGATTAATGAGCTGGTATGAAAACGTGGCTTACACCTCTTAATAGAGTCGACAGTTGTATGCATATGGAAATATCGTATTGACAGTGTTAAATGCTAATGGTCATTTCGACTTACGTCGAAATGTACCTATTAATTATGAACCACTGTCAATAATCAATGGTTGAAATGATGATTCTATCCGTCACCATATCTCTGGTTCGCCAAGTTAGTGGTTATTACTAACAGTCATGGTTAAGCGTAGATAAACTGGCATGAATCATGGTATAATGTGAAGTTGTAACACTTATCACTGCTTAAAATCCTGCTAAAATGGCAGGTTCAGAGATTCTATCTCCGATTATATTTGAAGCATGCGAAAATAACCCATCATGTCGTATGTTTGGATACCTATCCCTTTTGTGTTTACTTCTCCATTCATTTCAGGTCGAAGACAGGAGAGTGTAGAAGAAACAATGTCTCCTTTGAATCGGTTTGAGATTTCGGTGTCTGAACTTATAGAAGCCAAGCAGGAAGTTTCCAAGAAATTTGAGAAAATGGGATGGGTAAATTTCTTTAGGTGTTTTGATGGTCACCATGTGGAGATTACTAAGATGTTCGCCATGAATTTTGAAGATGATAGGGTGCAAATTGGGGGTTTCGAGTTTGTTATCAATGAAGATAATATTGTTGAAGCCACTAAACTCCCACAGGTTGGAGAACGCTATTTTAAGGGCACTGTGGTCAATAAGAAGAAATGCTTGGCTTTGTTAATGCCATTACCGGATAAAACGAAGCTGAGGATAGGCATCCCTGTGAAATTTCTGAAGCCCGAATGGAGAGTTTACTATGAAATCTTAGTAAGGTACGTGTCCTGTTGTGGATGATATTCCCATTTACACTTATATCATTTACGGTTATTGTTAGCAGTAAAGGGTTGCAAGCTTAATTTGCCCTTCTATCTATGGAAAAGGATTAAGAAGATGTCACAGTCTGTTAAGAATTTTAATAACCCTGACAGTAGTCTTTGTCACCATGGGCTGATAAAAATATTATTGCAATTCCAATTATCTTCCAAGGGTGTGTCTTGGGATAAGTTTCTAGATGATTGTCAATTAGGGCCGACGCAGTATTGGCCTAATCCATTTCCATGAACTCGTAGGAAATGTAAGGTAATAAATCCTGAAGTCAATAGTTCAGAGGTCAAGGAATCCGAGGTCGTAAACATGCCCATAAACAATGAGATTAATGAAAATGACGACAGGGATGCAATTCCTTGCAATTCGAGGGAAATCTTGGATAAAACCTTACCTGGTGAGAATGATAGCAACCCTGCAAACATAAAAGAAGGATTAGCCAAAGGTGAAAATGATAATAATGATGAAGCAAATAAACCTAATGAATGCAACAAAGAATCTATGCATAAATTAGATCATTTGGCTGAGATTTGTTGTGACAAGGAAGGGCTTGGTTTTGAAAACCTATCGTTTTCACTAAGAGTCACAAGGAGCATGCATAGTATTCATTCGATTCCAGGTTATAAGGTTGATCAAAAGACTCCTAAATCTACAGCTACTAAACCTACAGTTGTAGATATTGAGGATGACATCCCGTCTTCCGAACCTAATACTATGGATGTAGGTAATTCTGCTATTGCACAGGAAAGTGATGCACAATCAGACGAGGTCGAGGAAACCAACCGAGAACAAACACAAACGTTGCAGATCCCGAACCATCATACAGTCAACATTGTGACAGTCCTCATTCTCCTCAGGTAAATAAAGAAGACGAAACTATGCAACAAGTATTAGGTAATGTTTACCAAGATAGAATCACAGAGTTTAAAGGAAAACTCAAACAGTGTCTATCCAGCACAGAACTGTTAGAAGAAGAGAACAAAACTTTTAGAAAAGAGTTGTTGGAGTGGATTGATAGGTGGAAAAAGGTGAACGCTAAGAAGAATCAATATAAGAAATCTAAGAAATCAATCATAAGTACTAATCAGCTGCTACTTGAACGAAGTGAAAAGAAAAACATTAAAATCATCAGTTTGAAGGCTAAACTCGCAGAAGCTAGAAGAGTAGTCTCTCTTCATAATGAAACTTGATGGTTTTCTCATTTCCTATGTCGCAGCAAAACAGGTAATGGTCATTGCGATTATGCATACCTGTAAAATCAGAGATTTAACAGGCATGCATTTAAAATTTCAGGTTATTTCTGTTATTTATGTATTAAATTGGTTTTAATAAGATGCTTTGTTTGTATTCAATGCAGGAAGTTTTATCACCACCCTTTTTTCAGAAGTACACGGCGTGGTCATACGATGGCTTGGAGATGTGGCTATTTGTTACGGAGAGAACTTCCTATGGCTTGGGGTACCACAACAGACAGCTAGACTCCAGAAATCAATCTTTCCCAATATGCAATAGAAATAAACAATCTAACACTAAAGGACCGAACCTCGTACCTTATTCCGGACGGTTGTAGTAGATCCCCGTTGAGCTTTCCAATCTTCAGCTTGAATTGTTATAGCACGTCCTCAACAACAAGTAAACAATACAAGCATACTATATTTCATGGTGTTAGATCTATTCTAGCATATATAATCAATAATGTAAACGCATTTGACATATTCCAATGGAAACAATATTCATTCAAATACACATTACTGGACAGGAAAATATATTTCTATTAATAAGAATTAGAGATTACAAGTGACAACCTCTAACGACACGTCTGCGAATCGGAGAAACTGAATCCCCCACTTGGGCCTCCACCACCTCAATCCTCCATCACTTCGATAGCAAGCTTACTAACAAAGGGCAAGCTTGGGAAGAACACAACAGTGCTCCAAGGGACAAAGGGATGCAGACTCAAGCATAAAGTTCTGGCAACAATGGACTATAATTTCGATGCTCTCAATTTTCTCTTCTGCTTTCAATGTACCAATGGGTTCCTTATATAGTTCTTCAAAGGGATACTGAAGGGTCGAATCCATGCGATCTCAAGGCATATGGAAGGCCAGGAGTCATATGAGTCGGATCCAAGTCAAGGAACAGTCCAAAAGGATTTGGATTTGTGTACACATCCCAATGTACGCGACTATAGGGGAAATATCCGCGTATGTACACGGATATCGAGGGAAAAGCCGCGTATATCAATATTCTAATGTTTTTAGGGATGATCAAGGTAACATTAAAAGATATAAAGTGGTCCAAAGGGGCTAATGAGTCTGCAGCGAGACAAGGGAAGGCCATACAATGTGTGATTCACCTAGTGTGGTGAAATCCGCTATAACAGATGCCCCCTAATGTATGAGATCAGAGGGGTTATACGATGGCCGAAATACATTATAAGTCCATCCCAGGAAGGAAGTGATGAAGGTACCCAAATGGAAGACCAGCCACCCAATCAGCATAATACCATAATACAACTCTGCATATAATCTGCAAATATATCTAGCAGTCCCGGATACATAAGAGTACAATGGCCATGAATAGGCATGATACATGATAGAACATATGTGGTCATCGCCACGTACAATATACATAGATCAGAATATCCATGATGAAGATATACAAAGGACAATGATCTCCACAAGGCTGAAGATATACAATAGATCAAGATCTCCATAGTGGCTGGAAATGTCTGACATATACTGGAACAATTCATGAGAACTGAAATCTCATGAACACTGGCGGGAGGTAGCATATAAGATATGTCACCAATCTGGAAGGTCTTCTACACAAAGCGCTACGAGTACATGTCCTACTATGCGAATAGAGGTGTCGAGGTCGAACATAGTAGTCCATCGTCTGATTACCGGTCATTGATGTATACCGTTAACAGACGCGAGATCACCCACCGATAATGAAAATGGGAATCAAGGTACTAGAGTGCAAACTAACAAGTGTGAATAAATGTGTTGAGGTCAAACACTTGAGAGGATCCATCGATGAGGGGACATTGATGTATTCCCAAAACTGTCGATGGCGAGAGAACTTGCCACTGATGTCTGCAAGTCTCAAGGCACTCAAAAATGACTCTAGACTCCAATCCCAGAATAAATGATCTGAAGTCGATGGGACGAAATCCGCTGGAAGGAGGGAATTAAGGCATCCCCCATCATCCAACACGAGGTACTCAGCAAAGATGTATGATGTGGAAGGAATCGATCATAAGGTGCACGAACCAGTAACTGTACCGGGAATGGCCGACATGCAAAGTCAAGATAACTGAGGAATGGCCGACTCAGGTTTCAACTTCCTTCGAACAAGAGCATAACGGCGTATGGTGACTGAATAAAGGCAGCATAGACTCGATATACAAACTGGGACATCTCTATGACGCAGGAGGCACCAATAGAGGCTCCATAGGGACTGGAAGCATAACCAGTCGGTGGAGATAAACTCAGATAAACGAGTACAGCTTCCTAAAGTCAAACTATAACCCAACCAACGGATGTGATATACAGTGCTCTGTTCAAAGGCGACACAACTTGACAGCTGCCAAAGATAACATCTTTTCCCGTCCGGCTTTTTGGTTTTTTAATTTTTTTTGGTCTTTTTCAGTTATTTGAAAAGCTTGAAAAAAGAATAAACTAGCTTTATAGTTACAAACTAGGAGGAGACGAGTTTCATCAGGGCAAACAAACTAGTTCCAAGCAGTGGAACATACCTATGCTCAATGCAAGGAAACATGTGTAGGATATCGACACTCGGGGGAAGATCCCCTCCCGGTAAAAGGGTAAGTCAAGTTGCAAAGGATATATGAAATGGCTCTACATGGCTAGACATGAGACAAGCTCGGGCTAGAAGGCTGAAACGCAATGTCAGGGGAGCTGGCATAAAGCTCAATAAGACAGGAAAAGCTCATGAAAATGCATCCACAACTTGATACAAGGGGAGTCCGGGGGGAACATGGCCAGCATAAGATCAAGAGGAGTATGATGCGCTTGCTAAATGTCATGGCAAGACTATACAACGGACTCCCACACCCTAAAAAGGAGAAACATCGGCATGGGCACCAAATGCAAATAAGGCGCTAACTAGGGTACCCATGTAAGGTGAGGCTCTACCACTCATATCATGCCACTTCTATAACAGCAAGAAGGTTCCGTGACATAATAGAGTGGGTTCGTACCTAAGGCGAGAGTGACATGGTCATAAGGTCATGCAAAATGCAAACAGTGGTGAACCTAACCTATATGCCAGTATAGACATTATACCTGTGAAGGATACGAATGGGTCAATCCAACGGCTCAAACGGTACTGAAAACGGTCATCTACATCACCAATCATGTCAGAAACGGTCCAAAATGGTTAAAAACGGTCAAAACTATATAAAAGGGGGTAAAAAAATTTCAAATATTTCAAAAATTTTCTATAAATAGTAAGAAATAGAATTTATTTGAAACTTTTACCCATTGGAGCTTTGATATTCAACTGCGAATTCCAGGAGATTCAGCCGGCGGAATTCAGAACCGATTCTTCCGGGTACTTACTCATGTTCCCAGCTTGCATTTCAATATCATTTTTTACGTTTTCCATGGTCTAATGAGCTCATAGAGGCAGGTCTACATGAGCGCTGCGGCCCACGCAGTTATCGAGGCTTTTACCGCATATATGGCTGTCTATACGCGGAAAAGGGACACGAAGCCGCGTACATACGTGGTTGTTTTCAAAACAGCCACGTATGATGCCGCGCAAGCTATTTAAAGGAAATCTAATGGACAATTGGATTAATCCTCATGCAGGATGGTGCTTGAATGGCGGGAACGCGAGCATGGTGAGGTAGAAGAGGCTGTAAGGGCTGACGTAAGGGCTCAGCAAGTATTACGCACATGCGGACTCTATAAGTTCTGGTGCCTAGGCGGCTTGAGGGCCAAACCAAGGCTGCTACAGATGCTAGTAGATTACTGGGATCCAAACTCAGAGTCTTTCCGGATAGATGGCATGACCCTCAAAATTGAGGTTGAGGATATCTACTTCATTACAGATTTATCCAGACGGGGGGAGGTAGTGAACCTTCATTCCAGAGGTGGGCCAGGTCATGGGCTCACGATCAATGAATACATAGCAGTGTACTGCTATCCAGAGACCGAGAAGGTGGGGAGCCAAGTCCCCATCAATGCTATACAGGTGCTAGGCCTAAAGGCCATTCTACTGACACTGGGCAGGATAGCAGGGGTAGCATCACTCCATCAGGCTTCAAGAGAACAGATGTACTATGCGGTGGAGTGTATGGTACCGATCGTGTATGAATGGAGCACTACACTACTGGGAAATATGAAACATCAACTCAGTGAGTGTAAGGTAGGAAGGATCCGAAACTTCAGGTTCAGCAGTATACTGAGCACGTTCTTCTTTGAGCGGGTTCCAGGACTGAGTCCTAGAGTGGATGTTCCTCTCCATGGGGCTAGAGATCCGTCCCAACGACATTGGGCAGACGCGATGCGCAGACTGGGGGGAGGTAGGGTGGCCAACCCCTATCCAGCCGACTTTTTCCCATGGTGGCGACGACAGATCGTCGCTATAGATGACTACCCCTATGGGGGGATAGATTTCCGGGGTGATCCGGACATGCCATTACCACCAGGGTCAGCATACGGAGACATAGTTGACGAATCTCAACCCTCACTCTCTTTTTTAAAAAAATTTTGAATTATTTAATTTTTTTGTGTTTTCTTGATTATATGAAACCAAAAAGATATATTTTTGGGTGACAATGCATAGTGACATCTACCTTTCATGTGCAGATGTGGGTCCACGGCGACCAGAGGGCTTCCCACGTCACAGACGGAGGGGAAGAGGAGACGACATCACTGGTGTGGATGCGGAGCGAACGCTCCAGAGCATAAATACCAACTTTGTACGACTGACTCACAGGGTTCCTATGGCGCAAGTCGAAGACTTGCCAGAGGCTATGCAGCGACAGGTGGTGGGTGTGCCACTTGCATGGGTGCGCTTGTTCCGGCGGCTAGCTAGAGCCGTAGTGACATATCTTGATCACAACCCCCCTCCTCCACAGGAGTAGACATCTAGGAGCATATCTCTCTAGTACTACCGTGTATATGATGGAAGCTGTGAAAGCTCCACTTTTGTAGTATGACACTATGTATTACCACATTTTGATATATATATATATATAAAGTTTTATTGTGACCGGCTTATTTATTTACATGTGTAAAAGTGTGTTTATGATTAATTTATAATGAATGAGACAAATTCCAATCTAACACATAGTTAGCATATGAATCAGCAATTTGACTATAATTTCTAGGAATGTGTATATATGTGATACTCTCAAATTGTCGTTCTAACAATCTTACTCGTAAGAATCTCCTTAATAACGTAGGATCTCTAACATGGTACAAACCATTCAACTGTGACACTACTAACTCTGAATCAAGACATACCTCAAGAGAGCGGACACCATGTGAGATAACATCCCGTAGAAGCTCAATAATGGCGCTATATTCAGCAACATTGTTGGAAGATGGCCGTAGACATACACCTCCTAAAGACAATTCCTGACCCATAGGAGTAAAAATCACCCAAGCAGCTGAGGCTGAGTGTTGAGTGTGATGGCTTGCCCCATCTGCAAATCCTATGAAAGTAGAAGACTCTGTTGACATCTGCCATAAAACGGAAACTAATCACAAACCCGATCACGATAAACACGACCTAACTATGCAAAAAATATGTACAATAATATACAACAAACAACCTTGGCTAAAGATCATGCATAGTATTTTTTAAGGTAGAGCCCATTTCTAGGCTCCGCCAAGGCTGTCCCTTCGTAATCCACTAACTCGTAGGCACCCTTCTCTAAGACACGCTTAACCACGTAAGGACCACGCCACATAGGATTGAACTTTCCTGCCCCCAAGGGTTCTTTTGCTTGATCCCATAAAAGGACCAAATCGCCCTCACTAAACACTCTCGGACGGAAAGACTTATCATATTGGGCCTTCACGCGACGCTTATTAACCTCTAGAGTCACCAAGGCATCTCTACGCTGCTCATCGAGTTGCTCAAGGTGAACCAAACGCTCCTCCAAAGGTGAAGTGTCTGGTAAGAGTTCTACGGCTAACTTCAACGAAGGAATTTCGCATTCAACTAGCAAGATTGACTCCACTCCATGAAAAAGTTGATATGGAGAAAAACCAGTGGCAGTCTTAACCGCGGTTCGATACGCCCACAAAGCAGGATACAACATGATATGCCAATTCGTCTTGATTTGTGCGATGGTTCGTTGGAGAATGGAATTAAGTGACTTATTCACTACTTCAACCTGTCCATTCGCTTGAGGATAGTAAGAAGAGGAGTGCTCTTGCTTATACCCTAGCTTGGATGCCAACTCTTCCATCATACGGTTCTGAAAGTGCGAGCCATGGTCAGTGACAAGCTCTCTCGGAATCCTGAACCGAGTGATAATTTGGTTGAATACGAAATGCGTAGCTGTCTCACCATCGGATTTTATAGTAGGCATTGCCTCTTCCCATTTCGTGAAATAATCAACAGCTACTATGATGTGATGGTGCCCCCCAGCCGAGGCTGGGTTACAATCCATAAAATCTAGCCCCCACTTGGTGAAGGGACCGGCGGTGATAATAGGGTGCAACGGGGCAGGCTTAGAGCGCATATTCCGTGCAAACACCTGGCAAGGGTGGCACCTCTTGACCTCTTCAATACAGTCCTTGAAGATCGACGACCAGAAATAACCAGCTCTAAGAATCTTCTGAGCTGTAGCAAGCCCAGACAAATGACCACCACACGCCCCTCCGTGGCAATCATTCAAGACTACTTCAGCCTCCTCATGAGTTAAACAACGTCGTAAAAGGGAATCTACTCCACGGCGGTACAAAGTGTTCTTGGAAACGTGACGTAACCGACGTCGCTCATCTCGCGAGAAGTGAGTAGGGGTCCTCTACGTCTGCAGATATACAATGATATCCCCGTACCATGGGTCAGCCGTTGAGATTAAGAAAATGTGTTCGTCAACAAACGTATCTTCACATACCAACTCCTCAGCTTCGCTCAGAAAATCCAATATGAGCTCTGCAAAGATTAATGATTTCTTCGATTTTGCTGAAACAAACTCGAGATCAAACTCTTGCAGGATGACAATCCATTTATTGTATTTTCCCCCTATCATCCTACGTGTGAGGATGAACTGAAATGGATTGACATGCGCCACAACCAAGGTCTGGCGAAGGAGAATATAATGTCTCAAATGTTGCACCGCATGTACAGTAGCTAAGGCAAGCTTCTCAACATGAGAATATCGAATCTTTGCGTCAATAAGGTTTCGGCTCAGATAATACACGACATGCTCCTAGAGCTCCTCATCCTCCTGAACCAAAACCATCCCAATCGTCTCTAAAGACGCGGCCACATATAATATGAAATCACGGCTATAATCCGGAGGACTAATCACCGAGGCCGATGCTAGGGCTCTCTTAAGTGCATCAAAGGACTCCTGGGCTCGCTCATCCCATTCAAAGAGAGTATCCTTCTTCAAGAGACGCATAAAGCCCCTAGTCAAATTGGCGAAATTGACTACAAAACTTCGTAGGAAGTTTTCCATGCCTTGCAAACACTGAAGATGGCGAATATTACGCGGGGGAGACAACTGAAGTATTGGCTCCACTTTCAAGGGGTCGACTCTTATTCCTTCCTTTGAAATGATGAATCCTAAAAGACGACCTGATTTTACGCAAAAGATGCACTTATGAGGGTTCAATCTAACAGCATAATGCCGGCACCTTTCGAAAACCAATCTCAAGTGATACGAATGACGCATCCTCATATGAGAATGAGCAGCGAGATCATCCAAAAATACTTCAATAATGGACTTGAGATCGTGGAAAATCAAGGTCATCGCCCGCTGAAACGTAGCTCCGGCGTTTTTAAGGCCGAAAGGCATTTTTCGATATGCAAAAGTTCCCCAAGGACAAATAAATGCGGTCTTTTGTTGGTCCTCGGGTTTTATTTGAATCTGATTATATCTGGAAAATCCATCCATAAAGGAGAACACCTCGCTACCCGCACACTCATCCAAAATCTGATCTATAAATGGTGTGGGGAAGTTATCCTTAGGACAGGCACGATTTAAATCGCGGAAATCAGTGCATATACGGATCGATCCTTGCTTCTTATCAACCGGAACGAGATTTGAAACCCACTCCGTCAAGGGAACGGGATAGATGAAACCCGCTTTCAATAGTTTCTCTATCTCTGCCTTTATGGCGGGTGCTTTTCTAGGATTCACGGCGCATAAACGCTGTCGAACAGGATTAGCGTTGGGGTAAGTTTTAATTTCATGTTCGACAATTCGAGGGTCAATTCCTGGAATCTCGTCATATGACCAAGCAAAAACATCACGAAATTCCTTGAATAGCTCGGTATACTCACGAATCTCATCTTGGGAACAATCCGCCCCAATGTAGACATTCTCAATCATACCAGGATTGCGAGAAATGTTGATAGGAATAGTTGACGATATGTTATCCATGTTTCCATAAGCCATCTGACCAGGAGAGATTAATGGAACCATAGGTCTACCAAATTTCTGAGTAAGAATCTCCCTGTAATCCTCATGCTCCAAATGGTCAAGATCTGGAAGGAAATAAGATCTATGATGAAGCTCCTCACATGGTGGCTCAACTCCCGACATGGCCTCGATAATCGCTTCGTCTGAAGGGAAAACCGTATCAAGGAAATCGTGGGCATGAGAAGACTGTACTGCCCATGCGGAAAGCACATAGGGGTCTTCCTCCTCCGTCCGCGAAGAGGAAGAAGAAGGCACTACAGTAGATTCAATATTAGCTTGGTAAGCAATCATAATTGCAGGCAACGGCATACTCGACTCGATGGACTCACTCGAAGGGCTCGGTGAAGGAAGAACCCAAGGATCTTCCATATGATTCGTGCGAAAGGATACCGACTTTGTAGACGTGGAAGCTCCACCGACGCTCGATCCTACCATGAGGATA
>LPNX011021382.1:95511-132337 GCA_001517045.1 Pseudotsuga menziesii | reverse complement strand
GTGATGTGGGGGATCGCCTCGAGGGGCGTCCGGTATGATGGTGTAAAGATAACCCGACTGGGCGTAAATGAGATCAAACTGCTGGGCCTTAAGGATAGCATCTTCTTTAGTCTGGGGTCTTTCGGCTGCCACATCCTTAGCAATGAGTGGAAGGAGGGATTTGAGGAACCAATCAAGGAAGATCCGGTCATCTAACTTGATTTTGCATAGGCTACGGCGTCACCGCCATTCGTGAATGTGGCCTGTGATATGGGTAGCCGTGTTCTGCCGGCAAGATAGGAGGATCTCCACGTCCGCGTCATAGCGGACAGGTAACTGGAAGAACTGTAGGAAGGTCGAGGCCAGGGACGTAAAGGTGGCATGGGTTCCATGGGGCAGCTCGATATACCATTTGGCAGCAGAGCCATTGAAAGTGCGTTGTAATAAACGGAGGCGAATGGAGTCGTCTACTATGGAATTGGAGGAACACCATAGATGGAAAGACATGATATGGTTCTGTGGGTCCTCACCTGCCTTACCCTCAAACTTAGGGATGTCAGAGGGGAGTTTGGTAGGCATGTGGGGCCACACAGGGTTGTGCCGGATGGGGTCGTTGGTTAACCTGGCTAGGTCAGGTAGGTTGAGGCTAGCCATGTATGGAAAACTGGATGAAGGGGGTGGCACGGTAGTGGGTTGGACCACGTTGGGGCCCATGCCCCCAGGTGGAGGGGTCATGTGAGGGAGGTTCCCCCC
This sequence comes from Pseudotsuga menziesii, assembly GCA_001517045.1. Taxonomy (NCBI): domain Eukaryota; kingdom Viridiplantae; phylum Streptophyta; class Pinopsida; order Pinales; family Pinaceae; genus Pseudotsuga; species Pseudotsuga menziesii. The sequence goes on along the minus strand of LPNX011021382.1, from coordinate 131,605 downwards.
AAGTGGGGGAACTACGGTGGTATGAGAAGGTCCTGCGCCCCCAAGGGCGGTAGGAGTTACTAATGGAGTGGGTATGGGTATTCCTGCCGTGGGAATAGGTACGGTGAGGGGAATGGTAGACGGGCCTCCCGTGGAGGGCATACCCATGATGGGTGTGGTAACTGGCATAGAGGCGGATGTACCGCCGGTGGTCCCTATAATGAGGGGATTAGGATTCACGCCAGCCATGGGGCTAGTGGGGGCATTGTAAAGAGTGTTCTCGGAATCTGGTGACGGAGTCCTATGCCACTGATGAGTGGAGTCGAGTGACAAGGCTTGAGATCTACGGTGATGACGGGTGGTGTCAAGTGAACCGTGCTGTGGGGGCTCGCCTCTGAGGCGACAAGAATGTCTCGGAGAGTCAATGGTGACAAGTGGTTTCAAATATGTGGGTTGTGGTGTCGAAAAAACAACTCAAAAACCCTAATGCAACCGTGTGTGTAGAAGGAGAGCTTGAAAAATAAGGCACTCAGGCCAAAAAACAACTCAAAACACCTAGTGTAACTATGTGTTACAATAGGCGGAGTGTTAACAAAGTGGTCAGAATACCAATAAGCAGTCGGTTTCCTAAAAAAGAAAAAATCGGTGGACTCACTAGACCCAGAGGAGGTAAGGGAGCATGCAAACACCTAACTAATAGTATTATGACTCAACTAAGTATATCCTCTGCAAGGTGATGAAATCCAAGTCAGACAATATAAATAGGAAAGTCAAATGGCTAAAGTATCCCCCTACCGGGAGGGACACCGGGTACGCAAACCTAGAAGTATGGAAACTAAGATACCCCGTTCATGACACGTCCAGAAAGGTAAATCTGCCGCTTGGTCCTTTTACCGCAATAATCCCTATACAGGGGTATTCCGAGAACTGCGAAAGGTAGCTCTTCAGTTACTGAATGGATTTCAGTATTCCACTCAGACTTCCGGAACCAATCTCACGACTTCAACGCTCCTAAGGGAGAGGCCCTCTGATAAACCGGTTGTGACCGTGTCAAAAAATACTAAGGGATTTTGGTTCCCTAATGGACAACAACTATGTCTCACGTGTAAATAACCTAGGGGTGTTATTGGAAGCCTATCCCCCCGATCCTACCTAACTACAAAATTCTTTTGTGTTCCTCAAATGAGGTTATAGTGTTGGTTGAGTTAAGTAGATTTTAGGTCTCACTTGAATTAGGGGATATATTGTGTGCTGGTGAGGTTATGGATCCAAAATAGAAGTGCCAGGGCAACTTCCTCAATAACAATAATAATGTATGAAAAACTGTAATAAATAATGCGAATTTTTCTGAAATAAATAATGCTAAAATCTTTTAAGCAATGCTGTAAACAAGGGACAGAAATGGCTGTAGGGCTGCAAGTGGAACAGGTGGCTGTGCAAGTGCAGGAAAATGGAAGCAAAGTGGCTGGATTTCGGCGCAGAAACAAGGGCAAACAAAAAAATAGTTCGCGGACCGCGGGTATGGGGCGGACTCGCGCGGTCGGACCGCGGGTTTGAAGGCAATAGTCGCGCGCAGATCGCGAGTTTTTAGCTACAGCGGCGGTCGAACCGCGGGTTTGGGGTGAACAGGCGCGGTGGGTACACGGTTTTCTGGCTAAACAGCTGCGGTCGGGCCGCGGGTTTTGAGGAAACAGTCGCGGTCGGGCCGCGGCTGTGGAAAAAAAAAATGGCGGTGTACGGCGGCCGAAAAATGACAGCCGAAAGTACAAAACAGAAAATAAAATGAATAAAAAAGACAGCGGAGTCGCCAAAACTGTTGCTAGGGTTTTATCCCTAGCTTGTGCGAATGAGCACCTACTAAGGAATATGGATTCCTTAGTAGCAGTTCAATGATATATGAATTAAATAATGTTAAACGGAAATAAAAGCTAATCTAGACATTCATAAAGCAATACGGTGAAGATTAAATAACATGAAGCAATACGGTGAAAAGTAAATAACAATCTTTATTGATGTTACCTCCAATGAGGAGGTTGATGGAGTCCGTTGCGCTGGTCCGATGTCGGTGGCTTCGAGCTCCAAGCTGCTGCTTCTCTTTCTCCGATGGTGGAAATGGGCCAAAAAGAGTTCTCAATGGTGAAAGTAGCTTAATGGTAAGCTAGGGTTTCAGGAACAATTTCGGCAGAGGAAGGATACTTATGATCATGGATAGGGAATAATGGGTCTCCATCACTTATTTATAAAACCATGTGGTTTAGGTCAGCTTTTTAGGGTTTCCTCTTTTTCCTCATTATTTTACATTTTTTATTTTTTTTTGGATATTTTTGGAGGAAAAAAGGATTTTATAGCCTTTTGGAGGCATTTTAAGCTTTTTGGTGACCTTTTAAATGGTTTTATGGGTTTTTGATGGAGATATGGTAGGAAAGTGGACAAATGAGCCATGTAATGGGGTAGATGAGGTAGTTAACCATTTTTGGGTGTTAACACACCTAGCCTCATATTCGAATTTCATCTTTTAGATATGAGCTAACTTCAAGGAGAAGATCATAGACATATGGAGAGAATATCTCATCCAATATTTGGTTGAGGATTTAAAGGGATGAGTTGTAGATTTGTTGAGGATTTCGGGGGATGAGTTGTCTATTTGTTGAGAATTTTAAGGGATAGGTTGACAGAATAGTGGATCTGTAATTATGATCAATAATCTTCAATTCATGTATAAATAGGAGGGCTCTCTCCTCATTTTGGTTAGAGGCCTCTCTAGTGGTTTGGAAGTAGAGAATAGTTTAAAGTTACTCATAGAATAGGATTTATGACTGTTATGTAATGGAGATGATGCTTAATGCACATCCTTTGATTCCTCCATGTTAATATAGATTTTCAGCAATTTCTTTCTTATGAGTTCTTAGTATAGAATTTCAGTTAATTTATTTCTTATGAGTTCTTAGTATATAATTCCAGTTAATTCTTTTTATGCATTTTCAGTATTGATTTTATGTGAGCTCACAAGTTAATGTTGATTTGCTTTATACCAGTTTACGTTTATGCAATTTTATGCTTTCATATATTAGATTTATTTTCTGCAATTTCCTGCTTTTCTAGATTAGATTTATGTTCATGTCATTTCTGCTTTTGCAAGTCTAATTTAATTTCAGTTGCATATATTTTCGCTTTCAATCATTTAGAATATTAGATTAAGTTTAGCAACACTCTGCCCCTGCATATATTTTGTATGTACCTCACAATTCTATGCTCTCTCTGGGTTGATAATTAATTGTTGGAATTCTATTATAAATTGTTTAATGTTTTTTTCCCAACAGATGGGTAGTCTATGAAACCCTGCAATGTGTTGGCTTGACTATGTGAGTATGTTTGGTCATGTGTAAGCCTATTGTTCCCTAGTTCCTTATGGAAATCATGTCCATCTTGGGGGAAACAGAGTGTTGAGAGATTAATGAACACTCTCGCCTACGGTTGGGTGGAACATTGCAGCGACATGGCTAGTTGTGGAACAGCTTAACCATCAAGATAAGTATTCTCTGTTATTCTTGTTTATGCATTCAAGTTGCTTATAAATGAATATGATGAATTGATACAGAAGAATTCTTTCTATGAATGAAGTAGGATTCATTGTTGCAAACGTATCTCTCTTGTTCTTGTTTATGCCATATAAGTGTCTATGAATCACTATGTTCATGTTGGATTCTTCATGATGACTAAGTAGAGGTTTTCCTTATGTATATTTCCTTTCATTTTACTTCTGGCTGCCTTGTATGTTCAATGCATTTTTCTTAATTCCTCGAAAGATAGAATAAGCCTAGTTAAAGGGGCATTTGCAGTTGACCTAAGTATTTTTACACCCCGAGATCCACAATGAAAGGCTGGAGAAAGAATTTTAATCAAGGCAGAGTGTGGGTTTCCACACCCTAGGATCCGCTTGCGAAAGGCGAAAGGCGGGAGGTGGAAAACCAAAGAAAGGATAAGGTAAATATTTGGTCTTCTGATTCCTGAGTTCCGCACTAGAGGGCGGAAAGGCAGAATGTAGAAGGCAGGAGAGAGGATAGAGGTTCCGTCATTTGATAGTTTCCCAACTTCTGAATTCCGAAGGTGAAAGGAAGAAGTACGAAAGGAAGAAGGTGGAAGAGTGGGTGAATGTTTTCCATTGCATGTTACATTTTCAATTCCCCATTTTTGAGGTTGGAAGGGCAGAAGCAGAAGTGCGGAAGGAATAGGTTCAATGTGGAAGAAGGTTTCTATGCACATAATGGATCTATTAATGACATAGCAACTACTACCATGATGTAAATAGGTTCTTAAGCCTAAGAATGAATGTTGAAGAGTGTGTTAGCATCCATGCCTTGTGTTTGAAGGGAGAACAAGTGCTCTTGAAGCAAAATTTTTAATACTCCGCATTATGGGGTATCAGAACGTGATAGAGTGGTATCAGAGCTGCGGGTTGCAGCATTCGGCATAGATGGGACAATTTGAATAGTTAACAAAGCTGTTGCATAATAGTAAGTAAGGGGTTTTAATTCTGAATTCACTATGTAACTAACAAATGATGTTGTTAACACATTTCGGAAATTCATAGTACAGATTGAAGAAGTGGGTTTTGGCTCAGCCATGAGAACCTACAGCATGTATGATGATGGACATAACCCCTATGAGCACAAGGAATATTCTATGGGAGAAAACATCCGAGTTGGAAATGCTGATACAGAGTCCAATGGAAGGAGATTTCAAGAAACTTCGCCAGATATTGCAACCACCATGAGAAGCTTGAGGGTGGAAATGCAAAGTTATAGGGTAGATAATGAAATATTGGTTAAAGATCAAGAAGAGAAAAATAATATGAATCCATCCATGCTGCAGAGTTTGAAAGAAACACTGAGAGGAATATGAACTCAGAGCATCGAACAGTAAATCCGAAAGGAAGTAGGAGCAGTGCTGGAAGAATAAAGAGACCTTCTAATGGTTCATCTAACTCTGAAGGATCCACTGGGGATTCAATTTCTTCTTCTCACAAGAATAAGATAAAGAGGTGTGACAAGAATAGATCACGTGATGAATTCAAGAAGGTGAAGCCTTCTACGTTTGATGGTGAGGTAAAGAATGGTCAAGAAGATGAATCCTGGCTTCTTAGGATGAGAAAATGTTTCCAAGTCCAAGCCTACTCCGAAAATATGAAGGCTAGGGTAGCCATCTTCAATTTGAATGGAAGAGCATCCATATGGTGGGAGAACTTCAGGAAAGTGAATAAGATCAGTGAAAGGAAGATTTTGTGGAAATAGTTCTAGAAGTATTTCAAGAAGAAGTACCTCTCTGACATGTACTATGATGGTAAGATCAAAAAATTCCATCAACTGAGATTGGGACAACAGACCATGGAATAGTATTCCAATAAGTTCTTAGAACTATTGAGGTATTTCAGGTATATCAGATATGATAAAGTAAAAATAAAGTGTTTTTAGAGTGGGTTTCCTCAGTTTTACAAAGACATAATTGAATTTGATGAACCCATAACTTTAGAAGAAACTATAAGAAAGGATAAGTGTTGTTACAATCAGAATAAGGGAAAACTTGATTACCATAAGACATGGAAGGATAAGAAGAAATAAAATTCTAATCAAAGGAAGAAATGTTTCAAAAACTCTAACTTCAGGAAACAGTAGAAGCAACCATCACAAGTTGTGAACCAGCCAGCTAAGGTGATGGGGGAGAAACCAAGAAATCCAAAAGAAAGAAGAGAAACTCTCCAATGTTGGAGATGTGGAGGACCCCATATGCGCAGGAATTGGCCACTTGAGAATGGGAATGTAGGGCCATCTTACCACATTCAAGAGGAAAAAACTATGGACCAATTAGTAAGGGAAGGCCCTAGGATTCATGTAGCACTGGAAGACCTCTAGGATGATCATCAGTCGACCATGGTTGAGGTTGCAGGTGAGATTGTTGAGCAGTTTGTTTATGTTTTGATTGATCATGGTTCTACTCACAGTTATATTAATCCTAGAGTAGCTGATATTTGCGCTTTTAAGAAGTTAAATCACAGTAATTCATGGTTAATCCAAGTAGCCACAGGAACCAAGAGAAAGGTTAGTGAAATGGTAAAGCAATGTCCATTGATTATGAATGGATTTTCCACTTGTTTAGATTTGAATGTTCTACCACTTGGTACCTATGATGTTATCATTGGAATGGATTGGATGGAAGCACACATAGTAAGGCTCAATTGTTACTACAAGACTTTTGAGTGCTTGGATGAAGAAAGAAACTTAAGGGTTGTAAGACAAATTCCTAAGGTGATTTCTGTTAGCAAGATTTCAGCCATGCAACTGAAGAAGTTCTGTAGGAAAGGTTGCAGAGTGTATGCATCCCATGTGTTGGAGGAAACATAGAATGAAGCTCCTTGGTGGGAAGAATTTCATGTTTTGCAGGAATTCATGGATGTTTTTCTTGATGAAATTTCAGGGCTTCCCCCAAGAAGGGACATTGATTTCACAATTGAACTTGTGCGAGGAGCAACACCGGTGTCTAAGACACCCTACATGATGAGTACACCAAAATTTATAGAGCTGAAGATGCAGCTACAAGAGTTGTTGGAAAAGAATTATATCAAACCAAGTGTGTCCCCTTGGGGAGCACCTGTGTTGTTTGTGAAGAAGAAATATGGTACACTAATATTGTGTATTGATTACAGACATATGAACAAAATCACTATGAAGAATAAATATCCTTTTCCTAGGATTGATGAACTCTTTGACCAAATGAGAGGAGAAAGTGTATTTTCCAATATTGATTTGAGGTATAATTACCATCAGGTAAGAATCAAGGATGAGGACAATCATAAGACAACCTTCAGAACAAGGTATTGAAATTATAAGTTTTTAGTGGTACCATTTGGTCTCACAAATGCACCAGCTACATTTATGTGTCTTATGAACAGTGTTCTCAGTAGGTATATAGACAAGTTTTTTCTTGTCTTCCTTGATCACATTCTTATTTATTCAAAGAATGAGGAAGAACATGAAGAATATCTAAGATTGGTATTGTGAGTGCTCATAGAGCATAAGTTGTATGCAAAGTTGAGCAAATGTGACTTCTATAAAGATAGGATTCATTATTTGGGTCACATCATCTCAAAGGAGGGCATATCTATAGACCTTGAAAAGGTTGAGGCCATTATGAATTGGCCAACCCCAAGACATGTGATAGATGTAAGATATTTTATGGGACTTACGGGATACTACAGGAGATTCATTGAAGTATTCTCCAAGTTTTCACATCGAGTCACTTCTTTGAAAAGGAAGGGGATAAAGTTTGAATGGACACCAAGGTGTGAGGAAAGCTTCCAACAGCTGAAGAATATTCTCACAAGTGCACTAGTATTGAAGATTGCAAGCCCAGAAAAACACTTTGTAGTGTGTATTGATGCATGTGGTTAAGGACTTGGAGGAGTTCTTATGAAAGACAACCACGTGGTATGTTATGAGTCAAGAAAGTTGAAGGATCATGAGAAGAATTATGCCACTCATGATTTAGAACATGTGGCCATAGTACATGTTCTCAGGATGTGAAGGCATCACTTAATGAGAAGAAATTTTGAGTTAAGGACAAACCACTATGGTCTAAAATATTTGTTTGATCAGCCTACTCTAAATGCTAGGAAATCTAAAAGGCTAGATTTTTTGTGTGAGTTTGATTTTGATATCAGAAACATAAAAGGAAAAGAAAACAAAGTGGTTGATTGACTCAGCAGGAAGGTGCATGAAATTCACTTGGCATCTCTAAGTATTTGCCAATCAAAATTTGAGACAACATATTGTTAATCATGCTGCTTAAGATGAATTGTATGTGCAGATAAAAGACAAATTACAGCATCAAAATCTTGAGAAGAGGTATGATGGATATAAATTGGAAGAATATGGAATTCTTACTTATAAGAACGGATTTTATATTCCAAATGTAGCATATTTGAGGAGAATGGTTATGGATGAAATCCATTACACTCCATATTATGGTCATCCAGGATATCAAAAAACAATTGATACAAGAAGAAAGCAGTATTGTTGGCTAGGAATGAAGAAGGAAATTGCTGAGTATATTTCAAAGTGTATGAAATGTCAGCAGGTGAAGGTTGAGCATCAACACTCAGCGGGGTTGTTGCAACATTTGGAAGTTCCATAATGGAAATGGGAAGTTATTTCCATGATATTATTACAGGATTTCCATTGACTTGGAGACAACATGATTCCATCATGGTTGTGGTGGAAAAGTTGACAAAGGCAGCACATTTTATACCAGTCAAGTCTACTTATAAGACTGATTCCATTGCAAAAATATTCATGAAGGAAATTTTTAGATTCCATGGATTTCCTAAGGCAATAGCATCTGACAGAGATCCTAAGTTCACTTCCAATTTTTTGAAGGGTTTGTTTGCATATTTGGGTACCAAGTTGAACTTCAGCACTACCATCCTCAAACTGATTGACAGACAAAGAGAGTGAATCAAGTGCTAAAAGACATGCTTCGCATGTATGTGATGGTCAGACCAACCAAGTGGGAAGATTTCTTACACTTGGTAGAATTTGCATACAATAATGGACATCAAGAATCCTTTGGGATGAGTCCATATGAAGCCTTGTATGGAAGAAGGTGTAGGTCACTCGTGACCTAGGATAACCCAATGAACAAAATTGTACTTGGTCCATAATTACTCAAGTAAATGGAGCAGGAGGTTGCAAATATCAGGAAGAATATGAAAGCATCCCAGGACAAACAGAAAAGCTATCTAGATAAGCATAGGGTGGAAAAAGAGTTCACTATTGGGGATCATGTTTACCTCAGAGTGAGGGAAAAGAAGAGTTCCCTGGATCTTGGAAGTTGTGCCAATATGTCTCCTAGATATTGTGGGCCATTTGAAGTGCTTGAGGGGATAGGGCCCGTTGCATATACACTTGTATTTCCTACTAGCGCTAGGGATCATAATGTTTTTCATGTTTCTTTGCTTAAAAAATATGTACATGATCCTAACCATGTGATTGATTGGGATGTGATTCAGGTGGAACCCGAGGGAGAGTTCCAAACTGATCCATTGTGCATCCTCGACAAGAAGGTCACAATGCTTTGGAATCAAGTCGTTGGACAGGTAAATGTGCAATGGGAGAACTACTTCCATGAAGAGGCTACATGTGAGCTGGAGGATTTCATATGATTGGAACATCCATTTTTGTTCAATTTTGCAGAGCACTGAGGGCGATGCCAGTGTAGCATTTCATTTAAGATGGTAAAGCACCGAGGACAGTGTTGTTGTAACGGGGAGGGGATTGTAATACCCTAGTTCTAAACCCCTAATATTTAATTGTGCATGATGTAAATATTGTATGAAAATCATGGATAGATGNTATGGTTTTTGTGCTAAGTCAAGCACAATATATATATATATATATATATATATATAATGTAAATGTAAAAAATTAATATAATACCACAGCTAGCTATGGTACTGCAATATTTAAAGAGATGGGGGGGAAGATTCCACAAGGGATAGGGTGGGGAGTTAGTCAAACCCTACCTTAGCCAATAAGGTGTGACCAGATGTCAATGGGGAAACCAATGAATCCTCACATACCTTTTTGTCATCTTTCCTTAATCATCAATTTATTCTAGAAGTTGGTTGAGGTAGTTAATGCCTTGGGCAGAGAAAGGCATGGCAGTTTGATGTCTTGAATGATAAATCCTACAAGTCTGCAGAACCCATATTCTTTCTTCTGCAGCAAATCAAACCATGTGGGAATGGGGGCATTGGTGCTATTAGGTGAGTAGGCTAGGATGGTCATTTTTTTTATTCGTGGTTGTTCATCATTCTACCCTTCTATTTTCCCATACAATTCGATCATTTTGATCCGTTTTTCATGCGCATTGTTGTTGGTTCACTACCTCAGGTGGCGGAAGGAGAGTCTCGCTGTGTTTTACCAGGTGATTTGGCAGTGGAGATCTCTTGATTTTATGAGAGTATGACCCTCTAAGGTCCCCTGATTTCCCTGAAGATGTGTAATGTGGTATTTCGACCATCCTGAGTTGTGGAAGTGTGGTTTCACAATGTTTGTCAGTGTAACGTTGTGGTATGAGACCCTGTTTTCTCTGTGTTACAGAGTGGAGCCTGTGAGGGTGATTTTTCCCTGTGCATTTTGGTGTTGTGCATCCCTACTTTGGTTTGAAGACCAAGGAATGGAAGAGGCCATAATGGGATGATAAACCTAGTGAAGAGAGGAGCCTAATAGATAGATCAAAAGGGTTGGTAAATCCTTTCTACACACCCTGAAGAGAACTAGAAGGGAAGGTATGTCTTGAGGGACAGTGTAGTAGCGAAGGGAATACTTCCTTGAGTTGGGTGGTGTAGGTATTGAGGAGGCCAATCCAAATATTGTGTAGGTTCCCATGGCTCTATGGTTGATCTCACTAGCTTATAAATTCTACCTTTCCATTGCCTTCAAAACCTGATAAGCCCAACTATTAGTTCATTTGGTTGTGTCCTGTGATGTTTTTGGTCTTGTTTCCTAGTAGCCTGTGAAACCCAATGGTATATTGGCTTGACTGCGAGAGTATTTTTGGCCGCAGTGTGTTGGCTTGATTGTGTGAGTATTTTTGGCCATGTGTAAGCCTGATGTTCCCTAGTTCCTTATGGAAATCATGCCCAACTCAAGGGGTGACAGTGTGTTGAGAGATTAATGAACACACTATCCTATGGTTGGGTGGAACAATGCAGTGACATAGCTAGTTGCAGAACAGCTTAACCATCCAGATAAGTATTCTTTTTTATTCTCATTAATGCATTGAAGTTTCTTATGAATGGATATGATGAATTGATAAGGAAGAATGCTTGTTATAAATGAAGTGGGAATCATTGTTGCAAAAGTATCTCTGTTATGCTTGTTTATTCCATATAAATGTCTATGAATCACTATGTTCATGTTGGATTCTTGATGATGACTAAGTAGAGGTTTTCCTTGTGTATATTTCCTTGCATTTTACTTCTGGTTTCCTTGTATTTTCAATGCATTTTTCGTAAGTACTTAGAGGCTAGAAAATCCTAGTTAAAGGGGTAGCTGCAGCTGACCTAAGTGTTTTCACACCCTGGGATTTGCAACAGAAGGTGGGAGAAAGAATTTTAATCAAGGAAGAGTGTGGGATTCCACACCCCGGTATCCTCCTGCGAAAGGTGGGAGGTGGAAAACCGGGGAAAGGCTAAGGTAAAGAGTTGGTATTTCGATTCCTCAGTTCTACACTAGAGGGAAAAAAGGAAGAATGCGGAAGGTGGGAGCAAGGATAAAGGTTCCGTAATTTAATAGTTTTTTTACTTCCGACTTCTGAAGACAGAAGGCAGAAGTATGGAAGGCGGAAGGAAAAACTGTAGAAGGTGGAAGGTAGAAGAGTGGGTGAATGTTTTTTGTCGCATGCTACTTTTTTTATTCCTAATTTCTGAGGTTAGAAGGGTAGAAGCAGAAGTGTGAAAGGAACAGGTTCAATGTGGAAGAAGGTTTTTGTGCACAGAATGGATCTGTTAATGATGGAGCAACTGTTACAGTGATGTGCAGAGATACTTAATCCTAATAATTAATGTTGAAGAGTGTGTTAGCATCCATTCCCTATGTTTGAAGGGAGAATAAGTGTTCTTGAAGAAGTTTCTTTAATAATACGCATTATGGGGTATGGGGACGTGATGGTGCATACCTCTCTCATTGATGTTGCACAACCCAGTGACATATTGGATGTTTTCTTAGCCAAATCAAGTCCTTTTAGTGTCTTTCCACTTATCATACTTGATCCAATGCGCTTTTGCAACTCCTCCTTTGCGCTTGGAATCAATCCTCAAAGCCTCCTTGAATATTTTGAACAACTCCTTTCTTCCTCCTTTAATACTTCTACTATAGAAGATTCATTATCAGTATATTCCCATGATTCTATTGATATGTTATATGTGTTATTTTGGATTATTTGGAGGATATATCAATCCATAGAGCCCTTACATTCACACTCTTAGATCCTATGGCCTCTCTTTTTTCCTACATTATCATTTGTGCACCTCCTCGCTATGTGAATGAAGTTGGAGACCTCATACATTCTCTTGGAATTTAATTTCACCTATCTGGATTTGATTTCATCTCTATTGGTTCAAATTTCAAGTCATCATACCATCTTGTAGTTGATTACAATTCTCAAAAAAATTCAGTGCTTCTTACACATCATTGGATGTCAGTTTTTCTACATGGTCTCAATTTTCTTCCTGTAATTGTTTATGTTTTTTATCCAAATGAGTAAATTTCTCTTCTTCCAAAGAAGAATATTCCTCCAGCCATTAACATTTGGTTTGGAGCACCATTAGTTCAACATTTTTGGTTTTCCTTTCATGTCCTTTATTCAGGGAGGATTTTCCCCATGTGGTTTTTCCTCTTTCCTCTGTTCTTTGGACAAGATAAATTGTAAAAGGGTGACCATAGCCTTGTTGCTAGGCCCTGTATGCATTTATATTTCTTACTATTTCATATATATCATTGTAAATTCGTAATTAAGGGGGGATTTTGGGATATAATAAACCCACATAATACTTGGGATAAAATATTTAATCATTATTTGATTAATTTCTTACCCACTAGCCTATATAGTTGGCATCCACTTACACCACATAGTAAATACTTTCCATATATACCCCACGAAATATTTTATCCTAATTCTCGTTTTATCATGTCCCCTTGATTGACTTCCAGAATTAGCAACTCTACTTTCCTACAGATTTTTCCTTAGACTGCTTTATTCCTGGTTTTTTGTGGATAAGATAAAGGCAGTCAACTAGGCAATTACTATCTTTTGTGGCCAACTCATCCTCCATCATTGTCTCTCCATATTCCATGATTAGCAATATTTTCCTTTACACATCATCACTCACTCATTCCTTATATAATTCGTGGTCTCTTGGTCTAATTAGGAAACTACTTTATTCACCTATGGGAGTTTATCATATTTAGTAAGCCTACTTTATGAACTAGCATGAGTTGTCTCCTAGAAACTCTATTTTTTTTATAAGGATGTATTACCTATGTAATAATATCAAATATCATTCATTTATCATTCCTAATGCATGTTCATGATTATTCCTCTATCCTTATGCTAATTCTTTGCAATTCTTTGTGAGGTTAATTGTGTCCCTAAATCCTTATCTTTTTTATATAATTCTTGTTTCCATCAAGGATTTATAATTCTGAAAAATGGTACTCAACATATTCTTAGTAGTAATCATAAAATACAATAGGTCTACTCAAAGACCAACCAACTACTTACACATAGTAGCATCATCTAGATCCAATGTATAATAAAGTTTCTCTAAACTAGAAACCATGGATTTTAAATCCATCACATACAACATTATACAACAAATGTGAAATAACATGCAAAAAGAAATTCTTATCTTTTTCTTTCACTCTTCAACATTTGTTGACTTTTTGAATCTTCTTCTATATGGAGAAGTTCTCAATTAGCTTTCCATTCTCCATGATGTTCTTAAAGGGCTGATCACTTGCTGAGTGATCTTTCTCTTTATACTACAGCACCCCAACTACCTCTCCGAGAGGTTTAATTGTTCTTTGATAGTCCAGACTATAACTCTTATTGAGTATCAATAGTATCTGAGACTTTTACCTTGTCTCTGCTCATGTAGATTCTCTCCACAAGGTATCACATCCCTTGGATGCTTCAATCATGTACCATGACTAGCTAATGGGTACTTTCTTTGCTACTGCATGTGAAGACATATCACTACTCCCTATTCAACTAGAGGATTTTTTATGTACTATACCAAGCTTTTTCCCGGACAAAGGCTTACTAAGAATGTTGGTAATGTTGCTCATCTATGGATATGTATCATGTCTTAGATATAACTGACTTGAAACCTCATAAATATTTACTGAGTTTCAACATGCTCTTATCTAGATAAACACATGTGATGTTTCCTTGATCATTATACTATTCAAGTTCCATATATCTTTGAAACTCTATTCCATTGTTCAAGACATATCTAAGTTTACATACACTTATACCAAGTAGGTGCCACAACACATGCTATGTACAAACTATAAATTACATGACTGATCTTAGGACCTGTGACTAACCAGGTTCATCACAACTAACTTTTGATATCTTCCAAATCTGATCTAAACTTCATATTTTGATTCATATAGATGGCCATGGACTTTTAATCCGTCGTCTTGAAACTATCTAGGATCTATGTTGCACTATTTTCCTTAACTAAGGAAAATCTTATCTATTGATTGTCACACCTCTAATCATAAGAATCATAACAATATTCTTGAATACTTTTCTGAGATTCCTTCTTAATTATGAGCATCATGCAGATCTCCCTTTTACACAAGGCACATCAACTAGTTACACTAGTTCTTCAAAAGCTTGTGAGACTAACAACTCCCAGCTCTCACAATGTAAATGTGAGAATCATAATCTAGGTCCTCCATCATGAAGACTTATTCTCATCTATATATGAAGCTCTTCTTTGTGACATGGATTTAAATAACATAGAATATATCTAGGAGTCTTCACATCTATCAAGATTAAGCCATATATTCTGTCTTCTTCCCAAGAGGTATAGGAACCTCCTGTACTAATCTCTTTCAGGATCAGCCATCGAAATAACTCCACATTCATGTCCTTATTTTCTTGTAGGTAAGGGTATATTAATTTTACCTACAATAAAATTTATTCTAATGGTTAGAACCATTTCATACTCATGAATTTTATTCACATGAAATACTCTTAATATATTGATAATGATTTACATAGTTATATACAGATATTGACCAACCGGTTTATCATAAACCATTCTAATATTATGTAATGATATGAAAACCTATATCAGTCCAAAAAAATCATTTTATGAAATAAATATACAACCCCATGTTCATATCTCATGAGGTTAACATGTAGCCCTCTATCTGGCCAATCATGTAGTCCTATTTTAACAGCTTATGAAGCAATCATGCATCCATAAATATCATGTCTTATGAAGTATGTTTTCAGCCTTATATCATTCCTATATGAGTATATATCACTCCTACATAATTATTATATTAGTCCTATATCATCTCACAAAATATGGATTCATGAGATTGATAACATGCAAATAAATACAAAAAAAACAATGTATATGCTAAACATAATTCCAAGTCCAGGAATATAGATTGTAATAAAACAAAATCTAATTTTATAAAATCGTATGATAATCAAATAATCATGCAAATTTGTATTCATATATTTATGAATAGTCATAGCATTCATATCTCATGAATCAATCGTGCAGCTCTATATTCATATCTTTATGAATAATCATGCAGTACAACATTCATATATTATGAAACAATCATGCAACACTATGTGCGTATATTATGAAATAATCATGTATGTTTTATATTCATATATTATGAATTTTGTTTATTTTCAAATAAAGGAAATACAATCAACGTATATGCTCACAATTCCTCATCTTAGGAATATGAATCTCTATATGTCTGTAATGAAAACATTCAAAAACATATAGATCTAAATAGCATTTAATAAAAATGCAAGTACTTATATTTTATTTTTTTACATGCTTCCTCTTGATCTCTACTTCCATGTAAAAATTACTGGGGTCCCTCAGTCTTGATCTCTTTGCAAATTTGAATGCATGCAGGAGGTAGTGAATCTCTGCATGAAGAAACTGGATCCCATGCAACCTGGAGTGAATGCTATTATTTACCAATACTTTTTTCCAACGTAATAATCATCTTCTTTGAATGATTTAATATCTCATTACACACAATATAATATCCAATCCATAAATCCCCCATTTGTTCAACTAATTCATCTAGTCTTGGAAAAACGGCCATAGCACAAATTATAAAAATTTCATCTTCAAATACATGATCATATCTCTCAAAAAATTGTGAATTTTTTAAATCCACTCTTACATTATCTAAATCATCCCATTTGAGAAGTGGGTTTTCAATCGTTTTGGTGTATTCCTCACAGATTGATCAGAACGTCACCATGAAACATGTCTCCTGAAAAGTGACGGAATGGTGCATATTGACTTGCTCTTTAATTCTCCCTTTCGTGTGTTGAATTTGGATGTTCCTTCGAGTCGATCTTTCGTTCATACAGATATTGATACCATTGCTTCAAGCTCTTTTCTCAATACTTCAAGATCACATAGGATTTATATTGTGTGGGAAAAACTAAGCTCCTTCACGCCCTTGCTCTGATACCATGTTAGTGTTTGAGAAAATATGAAGATAATATTCTTGAACTTTAAAACTTGAATCCATAATTACAGTGCAAATAGATCTCATAAATAATCCAAAGACACAAATAAATCAAACCATAGAATGCATGATGTACCCTAGGAAAACCCTCCACTGATCTAGAGGATAAAAAATATAGCAAGCAATATTAGAAGTTAGAGTATGAGAGATAATCGAGATAGAGTTATTACAACACAATAGCAGATTTCTTGATCATAGAGCACAAGAGAGGAGAGATAAAATGGAACACTTTATTGGTTGTTCCAAGTGAATATCACTTTAATAACAAGCCAAATTCAGTCATACAAAGGAGGTAGAGAATATTTGCATGCTTCAATAACCTATTAACACTGAAAAAAATGTATCATGTTCAACCATGCATCCCCCACAGACTAGGTGCCAATTTGGCACTTCATACTTAACTCCCACAATGAAGATATGAGCCCTCATTTAATTCACTGAGTTTAACCTCCTATAACTAAGTTGTTAACTGATTGAACTGAACTTATCTAAATGGAACTGCACATAACTGAATGGAACTAAACATAATTGAATGTAACTAAACAAAAATGAATGCAACTAGATAAAATTGAATGCAACTAAACATAATTGAATGTAACTCCATCAGTGTCATGTTCAACAACCACTTGCATAAATTAAGGATTTGATTCCTTAATTAATTTAACTTTGTTTATCACAACTAAGATGGAACTGATCTCTTATCAATTTGAGTTCACTTGGTGGCATACATGGGAAATTTGAATTCTCTCTCCATCTCTATGCTCATATTAATTTTCTCTGTATATTCCATATGTGTTTTCATTAATTATATACTATATCATACTCATAAGATTGTTTCTGAACCTATGAGCATATGTATTACCCTAGGTCATATAGTCACATGCTAAAGTATATCACTCTAGGGGTAGCTAATCCCTAAATGAGACTTGTAGCACATGTTGACCATGACTAACTATACATCACATGGTATATCCACTTTACACAATAAAGCACACCACTTCACATCATGACAATAGTTGTAGAACTTGATATTACTCACAAATCTACTATCTTGATATTACTCACAAGACTCGGCTTGATATTACTCACAAGATTTACAACATCATCACCTCAATCATCTCAGGATATTTGTAGGACTTGATATTACTCACAAGTCTATTGTCTTGATATTACTCACAAGACTAGAGAATGACTCATGATGATGTAATATCAACAATTTTATTCCTTTTCCAATCGTTCTACACCCCTACAGGAAGTTTCTTGTCTTATTTAATGTACATGAAATTTATTATAACAATCGCTTTAAACTATATAATTATCGTTTAAATTGTTTAATTACTGTTGTATATTATTTTCTATATATTGGCACGTACGTTGGGGAGGTTCCTCTCCAACATGATGACTAGTTGGCTGAGATAAATCAGATGCATCATATACAATGACTAGGCCTATGACATAATTTAGATCATAGATTCCATTAGGAGTTGGAAAATCAGTTATATGGAGTGATGGCTCAGTAAATAGTGCACCCTATAAAATTTACCAAAATCACATAGATCCCTAAGTGTGAAGCAATATGGGTGAATCTTCTACATGATATGAAAATATTGATGTGTCATGTTGGCGGTGTGGTCAAAATACTCTAGAGGAGGAGAGATCACCATCATATTTAACCTTCTTCTTCTAATTCATCTATTAAAGTTGGTGATCCTCCACCTACTCCTATTTTACTATTTTACTAACCACCCTCTCCTTCATAATTTGATTAACCATCCACTCCTCCTCACTAAGTTTATCAAGCACAAATTCCTCCTCCTATCACATCCCCACCCCTCATATCGACAATGGAGAGGACGTGACTAGGTTGTTGCTGCTATCGAATGGGCGATCTAGCCCCATGGACATAAACATAAAATAAAATGCATTAATATAAAAATATACACAAATGCGTAACACATTCTACATGAAAAACAAAATCTATTCGTTGAAACATTCAAACATTCAACATGTTCATATTAATTCATAAAACCAATAGTTTGCAGAGATAAAGCACAAGAATACTTATCTTGAAATAAGTTGGCCTGCAACTATATACATCATTGCAACGTTCCACCCAACCATAGGCTAGTGTGCTCATCAATATCTCATCATCACTGCCACCCTTGAGCTGGGAATGATTCCACAAGGCACTAGGGAAAAATGGGCTCACACATAACCAAAACCATACGTTCAAAGTCAAGCCAACACACTGTTGAGTTTCACATACTGTTAAGGAAACAAGCCAATAACATGGAAGGGTCCTTGGATCTACTCAACCAATCCAAACCATACATAAAACACACATTCATCTAATAAATAGATGGTTCATTGGACTTACTTGGCCAAGCCATCACAAGGATACACCCAACACCAAAATACCATTGTTGGGTATGAGCCAAACGTCCTCAGAACCCAAAAAAGAAATGGCAATTGGGGAAAACAACCTGAGTGAACAATACGATCCCATAAAATGTTCAATGGCTCTACTGAGAAAAAACAACCTCTACAAAACCTCATATCGTGGATCTGAATTCAGGAAATCATCCATGGCACCATGGGAGCAAAAATGACCTCCCCAAACCCATAGATCATGAATCTCCTCAAGCCATTCATACAACATCAACAAAATAGGTTTCCCAACTTTGAGAAAGTGAGGATAATGCAGAAAAATGTGAGGGAAGCTCCCATCTTGCTCACAGAGGAAAAATGGCCACCTCAAACCCAAAAATCATGGCCCATTCCTTCTCATTGGCGTAGCAACACCGAAAACAAAATTCTGAGCATGGGAAAAAGAAGAAAATGAACCAATTCATGAGGAAGACAGAAACGCCCCCTAGCAAATACTAAAACATGAATATCTCCTGCATATGCACTCAACATCACAAGAACGACTTCCCCAACCATGGAGAAACATGGGAAAACTTCCAAATCGTGAAAGGGGAGAGCTCAGCCCCTTCCTACTACGTGAGAGAGCCCACGCGAGTGAGAATGGGTGAAGAAATGAAAGGCAGGGGTGCATAATGGCTTGGGCATGCCTTCCCAAGCATTTATGTGCCCCACAAGTCAAAAACACATTCCCCATGGACTGATGGCTTCACCAAATCGAATTTCACCTTCATACCCTTCCCATCCCAAGGAAATAACTTCCTTTACCAACTTTAGATGACTGGGCATAAAAGACAAAAAGGGTAGTTGACCACTTTGTGGTTTTTCCCCTTAAACATTTGGCTTTTCCCCATGGCCCAAGGGTTTGATTATTTCCCCTCCCTATTCCTTGTGAAATCATGCCCCCATCTCTTTAACGTTGCAGCGCATAGCTAGTTGTGGTATTTTTATTAATTTGCATTTTACATGATGTCTCAAGCATATCATACTTGGCTAGCACATAAACCATCAACATCATTTTTAATCGTCGATACATAAGACACTAAATCCATGGTGGGGCCTTTTCCTTGAGCTTCACACCATGATCAAATTAAAATATTTACATCATATGCAATGCAATACCATGGGGTTAAACCGGGGTGTTACACCTCCACTAGCCAATCAACCACCATATTATCCTCCTTGAGTAAACTGAACACTCTCTCCTCCTCCAAAAGTCAACCTATCACCTTATCCTCCTCCAAAAGTCAACCTATCACCTTATCCTCCTCCATAGGTTGATCAACTACTCTTTCGTCCTCACCCACCTGAACAGCCATCATAACCTCCTTTGTTATCTTATCGACCACCATCTCCTCCTCCAATAGCCAATGACTAGCTACGACACTCACTAGACTTGTTGCTACTATAGATGAGATGGTCACATTGAGTGATATAGATTCTAGTAGAGAGATATATCATCTACTTCATTCTACATTGTTATTTACTTCATTACGTTAATACGAGTTGCTTGATAGCCTAACTTTCATATATGTATATTTGACATATATATTGATTATGATATTATTGTTCTTATATATCATTTTTTTTCATATCATGTTGATGTTGATGCCGATGTCGATTTTGATGTTTTTTTGTATTTATACAATATTATGTGTGTATGTTAATGATTTTTATTATTAATGCTTACTTTAATTTTTAAATTAAATTTGAAATATATCACTCATTCAAATTTGGAATGACACATTTGACATATTTGAGATATATATTGACAAATAAATTGATTTTTATATGAGTGTTTATGTATATTATGTATATTATGTATTTCCATATTAAGTTGATGTTGATGTTGTTTATTAAATATCTTGTGTATATTAATTATTAACATTATTAATGCTTTCTCTATTTCAAAATCAAATTTGAGATGTATTAGTAATTTAAATTAGGGACACCATATAAATTTTAATTGTTGTGATTTGAATTTTATATTTGTACTTTTAATTTGTTTTAATTAAATACCTTTTTAATTTCATTCTCTTCCTTACTTAATTTGTCAAAAAATGCTTTAAATTTTAATATCACTAAAATAGCAAGGTTTGTTTTTCCAAAATGTTTTGGTAGAAAAGATGTATACATACTAAATTCATTGTAAATATTTCCAAATTGAATAAAACATGGTAAAGCCAAATAAATTAAAAGCACTTTTTCAAGATAATTTATTTTCCATTGTATGTTATTTATATATATTAAATCTTGGAATAAAATAGAAAAGGTGTTTTTTTTATTAAAATGTTTTTCAATCTTTCTATATAATCACAAAATACTTGATATATATAAACACATCACATATTCACTTAACTTTTAATCAACTAAAATAATTTAAAAAATTATCAAAAATATTGTTAGCTATAACCTTCCAAACAATTATTTGATCAAGTATTTAGATCAAATATAACAATGTTCAATGCTAATAGTAAAAAAACAAATTAAGTTTTAAAACTAAAAATAAAAAACAAATTAAGTTTTAAAGAAAAGTTTGAAATTTTATATAAGGTAGAATAAACATTTCCATGAAATAGTATTTTAAATCTCCAAATACCTAAACTCGTAATTATAATTACAATAATTTAATTTAATTATATGTTATCTATAATAAATTACATTTAGTAATTATAATTACAATAATCTAACTTAATTATATTTTATCTATAATAAAATACATTTATTAATTATAATTACAATAATCTAACTTAATTATATTTTATTTATAATAAAATACATTTATTAATCTAACTTAATTATATTTTATCTATAATAAAATATATTTATTAATGAAATAGAATGATAAGTTATAAACAAAAGCAATACATATTAAATTTGGTTTTATTTGGTATCTAATTTAAATGGAATCAACATACTATTTGATTTTCTATGATTTTTTTTGTGTTCACTTCAAATTTGAATATTTTTTTGTGCAACAAGATATAATACATAAATTAATTATCTTTACAAACTTGATTAAAAGAATTTAAGAGGTTTATATTTTCTAGGATAATTATATTTTTTTAAATATTTTTAAATACTTTTATTAAGTTTCTATTAATTTGGATAAAATTAAAATTATTATAGTTAAATATAATAAAAATAATTGTTTTTTAAATTTTTTTTTATGTTAATATCACTATTAAATAGTAAAAACATTTCTAAATCATATTTGAATCATTTTTTAAATCAATTTGTTTGTTTAAATATTTTATTAAATCATAAAAATCTAAAATTGTATATTAAATATGCAATGAGTTAAAAAGAACTACAACTAAACTAACATTGATTATAATAGGTGTTACACACAATTCTAGTCACCATCATGTACTAAGAACCAAAATACCAGAAATTGCCTTAATTCCTCAAGTGATGAAGTTAGACATTGGCTAGGACTCATATTTTCATAGTTTTATGCACCACACCTTTTTCCCTTTATGCTATAAGCATTACCCTCTTCAGTGACACCACTTGTCAATTGACATTGAGTGGTGCCACCACCTAAATCCTTTGAACAATAAGAAGTGCCACCCGTAACGCTCTGTCTCCATAGTGAAAGAGGGGTGCTCTAGTTTCAAAAGAAAAAACGAGAAGCTTCTCGAAGGAAATATTTGTGGAACCCGCATACCTACTCTTGTGGACCACCTCGACTCGAGATCCCCCTAGTAGGATCTCCCTTCCACCTCATCCACCATTTTCTCAACCATCCCTATCCTCCCAAGGGCTATAAATAGTGCCTCGCCCCCATGGATTGAGGGACGAAAGTTATGTTGTTGCACCTAAGTTCTAGCCAAATCTAGGGTAAGCATAAAGAAGGCAAGTTGAAGCTTTGAGCACAATACTTGGCATGTGAGGAGGCGTCACAAAACTAAGACATTTTGGTTGTAATCTCTCTTCTTTCATCTTAATGAAATGATGGTTTCTTTCCCATAAAATGTATTGTGTTACGATCACTCATTTTGTTATCAGATTCATTAGTCACTCATATAGAGTTGTATATCATTTCTGGTACTTTTAATCTTGTTTGTTGTTTGATGTGTTTATTGCAGGTATTTCTGTGGATACCTAACACCATAAAAGGTTGATGCATCATACCACAAGATAAATAAAAGACTCGTTCCAGATATCTATCAATTCTTAGGAAAGTGCTTATCCTTGTTATCACTCATTTGTTCTAGACCTATATCATTCAATATAGGGAAACAACTCCTGTCCCCAAGAGGTAAAAATTTCCAACAACAAATCTGGCCACTCTGTTGGGAAAGGACATTTAGATATTCTGATCTTTCTTGGTTTTCAATTCAAAACTTATGATCTTTCTTGGTTTTCAGTCCTTGTCTTTATTCCAACTTCAACTTTTTTCAGTGACTAGATCTGTTAGTTTTGTAGTGAGATTTGGGTTTAGTTTAACTAGATCTGCTTAGATATGAAACATATCTACTTGCTATGCTTAATTTTCATGTAATTTTCATGACTCGATGCCAGTTGTGTTGTCTGACACTTAACTTTCTCTGTTTTGCTCCTTTTTTGTTTTGAAACCTACAGCAAACATCGCGCTTTCTGTAGGGACAAGAAGCACTGCCACAACACATGCGTGGACAACAGGAGGTGCCACTTCTCTATTTCAGTGGACAATAGGCAGTGGAATAAATTGTAATAAGTTGCATCCTTTCATGTGGAACAATTATGGAATTATTTTTTTCTTACTTCGTATCACCCCCTGAAATAAATTGTAATAAGTTGGAATTAGAAGAATTGATATACAGCGTTACAGTTTGGGTGGCGATACCAACAAGGGCGGATAATAGCAAACTCTCATACAGAACAAAGCATTACATCCTAAGCGAGTGAAACTTGCATTAGAACCGCAAACCGCAAGTAGCCTGCATTATATCTTAACGCCTCTTATTCTAAACGCCAAGAGAACCCTACAGGTACTTTTTACTTTGTTGTTAAATAGCACCCTTCTTTAAATAACGATTAATAAGAACCATACAATGGTTCATTTTAGACACAACGGGTCTTACCATAGTAGTCATAAAAATCTCAAATGGTTTTAAGTCAAAATTCAAACAATTTTAATTTTTGGACAGCTAGCCAAAAACCAGAGCCGAGACTATCAGAATGAGGTATTAATAGACATCCAGCCTTAATACTCTTATTCCAAAATTAACCTGAACATATGTTATTCTTCATAGAAGTAGAAAAAATGGCTTGTATCTCATGTCAAACCATAATCTTCACTCAACACTCACACTAAACGCCAAGGCGGGGGAGGTCTAATGACCATGGTATGATCAACGCGTTTGGGTATTAAAACCTTCCAAACCATCATGCTATCAATCTATGGCATGTGGAATGAATGAGACTTTAAAACAATAAATGAAAACAAAACCTAGAAAAGGGGCAATTCCCCGTCGAAACTCACCTTGGAAAGGTGGAAAGTAGGCAGAATATACAACAACCCTAGCCTAGAGTTAAACATAATAGTGTTCCATATAGGATGTCTGTATAAAAATCTGAACCATTCATCACCCTAACTGAACACTATTCTATATGTGTGTCTCTGTGTAACAGGTGATCTCTCTCTTCCATACTATACAACTATCCTCAAAAAGTTGCAAAGACAAAAAAAATTAGGGTTGAAAATGATTGTGCAAGAAAGTGAGAGTGTTTTAGTGTAGCACTACCTCCCTCATAGGGCTCGTGGATGGTTTCCACGTAACTAACATGTAGGAGGGCTTCCTACCAGGAGGCCACGTAGAAGAAAAGATAGGAGGTTGGTGTGGCGAGAGAGGCCACGTGGTGGGAGGCANACGCCGCGTGGTGGGAGGCATCCTAGTGGGAGAAGGGGGGGCAAGGGGAGGCATCATGGGGGCAAGGGGTAACGCCGGTGAGAAAAAGCTGGCAAGTGACTTAGGACTAGGGTTAGTGTTAGATGGCTAAGCTAGGTTTAAATAATTGTATTTTGTTAAAACAAATCATTTAAGTTAATATTTAAAAATTTAGATTTTTGTTATTTATTTAAATGATTGATTTATATATATTAATGTTAGGTTATATTAGCTAGCACGGGTATAGTTCATTAGTGGTTCAGTTGTTATGAAGTCACTTGTTGTAAATTGGAGGTTGGGTCCCATGTCTTGCTGCAGGTGTGGGGCACCTAGGGGTATAGTGGTAGCAGGAATGAATCGGTGGACCTAATATCACTAGAGTACCAACCCAGCTCGAGCTCTTGATTCCCCTGGTTACAAAAGAAACGTTAAGGTTATATTAATGATAATATTAATTGATACTAAAAATAAATTAAACTTAATTATATAATAAAGTCTAAAATAATTGCAAAATTGAAATGATTTATGTGATTCATTAGTAATTGTGATTAGTTACTTTAAAATTAATCATTATGATTATGAATTTACAACTACATTTAGTCTATATTGTTGAAATAATTGTCATGTCCCCAATTAAATAATTTTCAAATAAGACTACTTGCAATTAATGTTCCACCAACCTACTGGTTCCCTCGGTTGAGATGGAGGCATAAATTTTGTAATAATGGTCTATAAGACCCAAAAGGACTTTAGTTTACCATATTCACATTTAAATCGGTTACGTAAACGATAAATATTAAGAAAATAAAGTGGCATGGGTTCATGAAGACACTTGAAAACTTGTGGAGCCTTTGGATGACTAGATTCCCCACACACTTGGCATGATCTTCATCCAAATTTTAACACAAGCGTAATGTAACCTTATTGGAGAGTGATGTGGTTTCAAATATCATATAATGAGCTAAGGAATTCCGATAGGTAAAGGAGATTAACTCCCATGGAAGAGGAAGAGACTAGAAGATAAGTTGTGCCACTTGGAAGGATATTACATGCACTCTATGACAACAAATTATGATGAAAGATTCTATTACAAGTATGAAAAATTCAGAACTGATTGCAAACATATGAAAAATATGATATGACAGGGCTAAAAATAGCCACCAAGAGGTCAAATTTGGTAGTTAGAGGCAACCATTCGAATTGGGGAAAGAATTGGTGCATGAAGAGGAAGGCAAGTGTCATGAGAGTTACCAAACCACTAAGATGAGTTGGAGGAATCCCATAGAAAAAAATTAGACCTTATGAGGCCTAATGAAGTTAATAAAAGGATTTCGTGAGGAATTAGAATATCTTTTAATAATTTTTTAATTGGCCTTTGGCATTTTGGAGAGCTTTTGCTTGTCCATTGCATGGTGAGTGTTCACTCTCCCTACTTGTGAACCAATTTTGAGGGAGTTGGATTCCTTTCCAGGTTGGTTGATGGAGAGGCCATTCAGAAATCTCATTGGAGCTTAATGAAAGAGTTTTAGTTCCAACTTGAAGGTCCATAGAATCTAATTTTCATCTATCCCTCTATTCTCTCATTCATTCTTCTCCATTCCCCCACACTCTCATTTGATGGCACACTTGTTGGAGTGGTGCTTGCACTTTTGTAAGAATATTTGATTCCCAATGTTGGGTATATTATGTATAGATCTTTAATCTTGTTGTAAGTCGAAATATCAAGAATACATATGTTAGAGGCTCGCATTCCCATACTCTTGTATAATTAGTTTTCATGGATTTGGCTTCAATATTGAAGTAGCTTTATATCAGATTTGTATTCAAGGAAATGTCTATGAGTTTGATGATTTTTTGGAAGCCATATATTATGTAATTCGTTATAATTTCATGCCCATATTATATGCAGCTCAAAATTCTCATGTCATTGTATCACTAGTTTTCATGGATTTTGGCTTCAATTGTGAAGTAGTTTTATACGAGATTTGTATGAGGCATATTCTTTGATTTTGATGATTTTTTGATAGCCATATATGATGTATTACTCTGTAATTTAATTTCCATATTCTTTGTGGCTCGATATCCAAGAAACTCACGTGTGAAAAGATTGCATTCCCATGCCATTGAATCACTAGTTTCCATGACTTTGGTTTCAATCTTGAAAGAGTCTTCTATCAAATTTGTAAGAGTGTTTTCCTTTGAGTTTTATTCTATTGGGGAATAATTTTTTATTATATATACAACCACCATGTTTAATATTACTCTCATAACCATATATGTGTAACATACCCGAAATTCCTCAATGTAAATTCTGGGAAAATGGGGTAAATTTTTCGCTTTTACAATTAAACCAACATGTTAAATATGTTAGTCTCTTGAGAGTGTGTAATCACATAATTCATCTATTAATATAAACAAAATGTAAATTAATTAAATTGAGTTTCACTTAGTAGTTGACAAGAGGGCTATACCAATCACCATGCTAGTACAAAAATAATGATAAGAACCTATACCTCAAATATATTTTCACATTTTGTTTGCAATTAAGATTTGTCAAACTGCAATTCACTCTAATACATTTCTACATAAACGTATCTTATTTAGAATAGATACAACCCTTACATTAGTTATAAGTCTTATCCTTGAATGGGATAACCCAAACACATTAACCCTTTCTATTTCTTGTTGTCCATGCCTTCTACAGCCTGGGGACACAGCTTCAGCAGGCACCGCTTGAAGTCATGCAACCTCAACATAAATATTAGAACCATATATCATCATTCAATTTCAAGAGCATAAAACAAGATAGATTCATGTAACAAAGTTAACTTGTTTAAAAAAAACTAATTAAAAAGACATGCATAGGAGCAACTAAATTATTTTACACTTGTCCTTCGAGCGTTATTCCAACCCTTTTCAATCATTGGAACGCAACTTTTGTAAAAACCACTTTATATGACTTAACATGCATATTAGTACTATAAAACCAAAAGCTAAGTTTATAAACAAAGTGATTTATGTCCTTAAACAAATCTAGCTCTGATAAAGGTACTTCTTTCAATGTGGGCGACTGAAAAACGTGTGTATGACTTTCCACCCAACCATAGGCTTCATTCAACGTATGTTTTCCCGTTTAAAGCCACCCCCGAGATGAGCAACGAATCCACTAGGCTAAAAGACAAAAAAACATTTTTGCCTCACTGTCTTATCAAGACCATTCGCCTTGTCTAAGACTTATTTCATAATTTAGTGTTTGCATAAAAAATCCATTAAATTTTAGAAATAAAAATGAACAAAACACTAATCAACCATCTAAAACCACTAGATCTTTAGACATGGAGGCACACCCTTTACAAACACATCCCAATTTATTTTTGTTAAAGAAAAATGATGAGATTAACCCCCTTAGTGGAAACAACCTACTTAATCTAATGTATAGATATAGACATTATCTAGTAGTTTCTTTAATTTAAAAGACTCCTTCGCCTCTTAGAAGAAAATATCTTTACATAATTAATAATTATAATAATGTCATACCCTTATCAAAATATATATATATAAAGACTTTGCATAAGTTTTAATTATACCTTTACATCAACAATTATAACAATGTCATACCTTTTTCAATATGTATATATATATCAAGACTTTGCCTAAGTCATAATTATACCTTTACAATAACCATTATATTACAATATCTAAGTAACCCTATTTAGTTATGGTTTCGACATTGTTTCCTTTAACATACAAAGTAACTATTTACTATCATGCTTATTATAATTGTGAACTAATTTATCATTAAAGAGTATAATAACATAATGATTCATGTTGAACTTATTTATCTCTAATTATTAACATCAAAATATTAATAAGATATTAATACATCATACTTATTATAATTGTGCACTAATTTATCATTAAAATGTATAATATCTTATTTATCTCCAATTAGTATTATAGAAGTATTATTAATATAATAATAATTCAGTTCATGTCATACCCTTTTCAATATATATATCATTATAATGACAAACTTTTTACTTACACCAATTTAAGTTACATATTTCAATTCAAAGGAGAGGTTCTTAAGTCTTTATTATACATATACTAAAGCTCTCATGGTAATTTATATATCCACTTATACTAAAGCTCTCCACCCTCATAACAATAAGTCCAAATAAAATTCTAACATTCGCGACAACTTTTCAAACTATAGCCAAGCGAGTGGAAAGATGGATGGACCAGCGCATTTACTAAATAAAATGACTTAATTGATAGTAAATTACTAACCTTTACATTTTTTTTTATTGGGGAATCCGTAACTGGGCGGTTTTGGTACTCGCGTGACACAGGGTCCATTCTTCTCGGCTGCCACTATAACCCCAGGTGCATCCACACAGCCCGCAAGCATGGGGCACAAATAAGTCTGGGTGAGATTTGAACTTGAGACCTCCTTTACAACATTCCTTCATCTACACGACACTTGCCAATCAGTCTACAACCATGCGAGCTACTAACTAAAATTAGTTGAACCTAAAATTTAAGCTATACGAAAGGTGCTTCCTCTTAAGACACAGAAATATCCTTCAAGACCAAAGTGAATTATATTTCCAGCATATTACAACATGAATTAAGGGTAAATAATATTTATTATTTATCCAGCCAAGAATGTTCATCGGATGGTTTCTGGGTTTTGCTGAGTGCAAGGTCCTAGTCACCCAGTGATGAAGTCAAGGTATTGAAAGTTCCAGGGAAAAATAACAACAGCTTGTTGTTAAGTACACGTCCTATCCCCCTCTTGCAAGACATGTGGTAACACGACGGAAAACTAAAGTAGCTAAAAAGAGCCTAAGGAAGGCTACTTTACTTGTTGGCTGCATCTCTATTTCTCTCTGTTCAAACGTTTATATCAGATCTAGTGGTGTGGTATGATAAGCAGTTTTTAAAAAAAATGGGAAGCTTGCTATTGTTAGCAGAATATCAACAATCATAAAATAAAAACGTAGGTGTTTACTAAGGTTCAGTAATAGATCAAACCCTTGACGATAACATTCAGATCTATCAAACACACGGAGAAAAACATCGAACTAGATCGCAGGCATAAAATTGAATTTTATATCCAGATCTCGATTGAAAGGAATTGTAGACAACAAACTCGGTTTTATATCTAGATCTGAATCGAAGGGGAAATTGCAGTTCATAAAATTCGCACGTAGCATCATTTTCAGTGCACCCCGCAGCGCAGCAATTAATGCTGCGGCTGTGGGGCACAACAACCGTTGGATCAACAGTGGAATCAAATCCAACGGTTGTTGTGCCCGACAGCCACAGCATTAATTGCAGCGCTACGGGGTGCTTATTGCTCTCCATGAAATAATTGGAATCTATAACATTTTTAAAGGAAAACAATCCTTGGAAATCAGATCTATAAATCACACCTTCAGATCTAACCTATATTTTAAGAGAATCTCAGACTTACCAGATCATTGATCTGTATTGTACAAGTATGCAGCTGAAGAGCCTATGTACCCAACTAGGAAGAACTTGGTTGTAGAGTCCTCCAGCAATAGCGCATCTTTCTTTCAGCAATACGCATCCTTCCCCAGAAGAATCAATCTATCTTCCATTTTCCCCACAACATCTTGCCATTTACCCCACAGTGTCAAGGAGAACGTCTCTCCAACTTGTAGGGGGTTTTCGTCGGTATCTTCCCCCACTGTGAAAAATGTTTAGTTTAAAAAAAATAACCAAACTCCACTTCAGATGCCAAGTGGTGATATTCATCTGCCATGTTTTCTTCTCCATAAATAGTACAATCATTTTCAGATTCCTTCCAGAAGGTCCCCTCGACTAACTTCTCAAGGTAGTGTTTCTGGAACTGTCACGCGCTGATTTTTGCGCCGAGAGGTGCTCTACAGCCCAGTATGGGGGAGATCTTGTAACATGATGTAACGTTACTAATGTTTATAACATGTCGGCAAAAAATAATAGTGATATTGAATATTATGGGAGAGATCTTGTAACGTGATGTAACATTTGTAACATGTCAATAAAAAATAATAGTGATATTGAATATTATGGGAGAGATTTTGTAACACAATAAAAAATAATATGACTTTCATAAAGTTATTTTTATTAATAAAAAATAAATTTTCTAATAGGCCAAAATAAATGTCGGCCACGAAAACAATCTAATATGGGGGAGATGTTGTAATCTTCCTACCTAACAAAACAATAAAAAAAGTAAAAATTTAATTATCCGTAAAAAAAAAATATGTGGGTCAAGAAAAAAACACAATTGAATTATTCGCAAAAAAACGGTTGCCTTGCACATGGTTTTAAAACCATGTGCAAGGCATTCTAAATAGCCCATGGTTTTATTGTACATGGTTTAGGAGGCTTTGCACATGGTTTTTAAACCATGTGAACCATGTGCAAGGCATTCTAAATAGCCCATGGTTTTATTGTACATGGTTTAGGAGGCTTTGCACATGGTTTTTAAACCATGTGCAAGGCCTCCTAAACAACCCATGGTTTTATTGTACATGGTTTAGGAGGGCCTTGCAAATGGTTTTAAGACCATGTGCAAGGCCTCCTAAACAACCCATGATTGCAGGAGGGCCTTGCATATGGTTTTAAAACCATGTGTGGGGAAATGATTCAATGTTCGTTCCTAACAAAATAAAAAATATTATATGTTCGCCATAAATAATATTAAATATTAATAATAATAAAATTATATGTTGACCTTAAATAAAAAGATGTGTCTTTTGGTTTGAATCAAATCAATGGATACCTAAGAAGAGGGTTGCACCTCGAGAGATTTGATCCATCTCGATGCTTGATAGAGCCTAAGATTTGGATCTACGCTGGTATTAATCACAGCAAGTTATTTATGTTTTCTTTCTTGTTAACAAGAATATATAAATGATAATGATATGACTGTATATATATTGTATGTATTAACCAATACATATCTCAAGGTTTTTCGAATATATATTTACAATGTTCTTTATATATAATATATATTAATTAATACATATTGGAAGGTTCTTTCAATACATATGTACAATGTTCTATATATATTATATTTATATAAACAATACATATCCCAAGGTTCTTTCAATATATATAATGGTTTATATATATAATAACCAATATATATATATTTCAATATATATATATATACTTTTGGTTATTTTGAAGTGGGAGTAACGTTCTTCTCGTGGAGATTTTGTTTTTCCTAAAAATTCTTTATAATTTTTTTGCAAAAATAACATTAACAACAAGTTCCATCAACTTACTTTTGGTATGTTTCCGGGACCATTATGACTGCAAGAAATATTTACCTGATCCCAAGGATTCACTTGACTTTTACTCTTTTTCTCCCTAGTGGATTCGTCCCCAATATCGTTTTTAGTCGCACGCATTTTCAGTCTCCTAGCATTATTAAATTTCATCTATAATTTTGATGAGTTAGTTTTCATACTTACAATGCCTTTTACTTACGCTTCACGCTTTTCGGGCGCGTTCTGGCGGGATGTTACAATATGCTACTTTTAAGTGTCAAAGTCAAGCTAGTAATCCTGTCAAAACCCCAAATTTTCACAAATATATTTTATTTTGAGATAACATAAAATGTTTATAGTTGCAGTTAGATAACTGCAAGCAGCTAATAGAAGAAATGAAACAGATAATTAAAAGTAACCATTAACTTTAACACATAAAGATTAATGTTGTTTTAATTTTGATATGTGATGTGAATAATTTGCATTCAAATAATTAGCCGTACCTATGGTTTGAATGTCAAGTAGGTGAGGAGTTACTTTCTAGCTGGGGCTTACTTAGTGATTGCTAACGTATCTGGATTTCTGGATCTTTA
This sequence comes from Pseudotsuga menziesii, assembly GCA_001517045.1. Lineage (NCBI taxonomy): Eukaryota > Viridiplantae > Streptophyta > Pinopsida > Pinales > Pinaceae > Pseudotsuga > Pseudotsuga menziesii. The sequence continues at coordinate 99,074 of LPNX011021382.1, read as the reverse complement.
CAGGCTGAACAGGTTAATTTTTTGAACCAGTAAAAGTTTTGAAGGCGTTAAACCAGATATATTTCTTTTAACATAAAAGTACTGCTAGAGTAAAAGTTTGCTTAGAAGACTCAAGGTCCTACAAGGTAAAGTAATGTTTCTTTTACTTGATTACAAATATGATAATACTTAATCTTCGTGTCGTAAGGGTTATTTACGTTGCCCTACTGTTTGTTTTTTAACAGATAGATCACTATGATAGATAAAACCTCCTTCTAATTTTACTCTAAGCTATTTCCAATTCTTATTAGAGCTCAGTATTTTGTATCATAACTCTTTCTCTAAAATAAGAGTCTATTGCTATTATTATTTTAATAATTAAAATGTTGCTTATCATTATAGAAATAGACCTAAAGCCTTTGAGAACATAAGCTTGCTATGTACCTTTCAGCTCTATTTTTAATTAGGCTTCAGTAGCAAATTTATCAACTTAACATTGCTTATATGTATTAAGGATCCTCTGCATAAATATCGTCAAGTTGTGACTTGAATTTCCTGTTTTCTTCATGTTCAACATAATGCGACAACTTTACATTACCCTACTATTTACTTATAAGTAAAGGTGATGCAATTAAATCCTAGATAGTTTACTATCATAAACTCCCAATTCTAACCTAACCTTGGTTCGATTCAGCTTAGAGCTTGGTAAAATTATGGAAACCCAAGATCATGTACTTATAAGATATCTATCCTACATCCAGTACTATAAGTTGTTAGGAATTATGATCCAAAATCTTATGTTTAGGTGTTTAGTTTAATAAATGTAAAAGGGCATCTACACACTCACGTGATTATGTGAGGTGCCCCTTAGTAAGTTTCAGTAATGGTAAATTAGTTGTTACTTTTGAATATTTAAATCCATTGAGTTTTCCATGTGAAGTAATCTTTCGGGACTTAGCCCTCACATCTCTGTGATGTAATTATTTTCCTTCTTCTTTAATAAAATTATGTGTCTGGGGACACTTTGTTAAAGTGGTATCAGAGCACGTGGTGGAAGCTTGGTCTGGTGGAAACCTGGTTGGAAGATGCTAAAGGTTATTTTGAAGAAGGTCATCTTGAAGGTTTTGGAATAGCGAAATTTTAACCATAAGTTATTGCTTCCTATTCTTTTGGGCTAAAAAAAAAAGATCTGTGCAGAAAAGTTTTTTTTTTAAGAAAGTAAAATATTTTTTAAGGTTATTTAAAGAGAGTAAAATATTTTTTTAAGGTTATTCAAATTTTGTTAAAGTGAATTTAAAAAAAAAAATATAGCTGGTGTTGAAGAGAGAGAACAAGCATAGAGTCCAGCGTAAGCGTGAAGAGAGAACCTGTTTTTCCAGCGTAGAAAGAACCAAGTGTTTATGTTTTGGAGGAGAAGGTAAAGAAAATTAAAGATAACCACCGTGGAAGTTAAATCATTTTACTTGGAGAGAAGGAGTCCAGCAGGCATTAAAGATAACCAGTGTGGAAGTTAAATCATTTTACTTGGAGAGGAGTCGTCCAACAGGCCGCACCAGCACGATCATGAGAGAACACTATCGTTTTGGAGTTTGGAGCCTAGCGTTGAAGAGGAAGCATAGATGAGGACTGGTGTGCAGCATAGAGTTCAGTTTCAGCACCCAGCACTGAAGAGGATGCAACGTAGATGAGGACCAGCGTGAAAGTAAAGATCAATCTGCAATCTATTAGCACCTGCGTTGAAGTAGTGGAGGAGGAAAAAGAGAGCGTTTACACCAACGTAGTAAAGACTAGCAGCGCGTGAAAGTTCACCCTCCAGCACCTGCGTTGAAGTAGTGGAGGAAAGACGAAGACCAGCGCTTATACCATGTAGAACAATCGGCATTGAAGATAGACAACGTTTACACCAGCGTAGTAAAGACCAGTGTGAAGAAAGGAGTTTGTGAAGCCACGTTGGTTTGGAGTTGATGGGACTAGAACTTATGACCTCCTACTCAACAAACTTGTATATCTCCAATTCACCTATAAAGATTTGTTATTTTTTGGAGTGATAAGGTGTAATTTTTTATTGGACATTGGAGTAATAAGGAGCACTTGTATTTTCACTCAAGGTTTGATTAGAGCAAAGTGAAGCTCTATCAAATTCTTTTCTTGAGGCTATAAGTGGGTCAAGGCCAAGCCCCTTTAACTCTCTTTTGCATGGTGTGTGGCGTTTCTTGAGTGACTATTTTGCTTTCATGTTGGTAATGGTATTTTTGCATAAAATATTCTATTGGTGATATAAGATGGTAGTAGTATTTTTGCATAAAATCTTCTATTGGTGATATAAGGTGATTGTTTATTCTGGTGACATAAGGTGTTTTCTTTTTTAATTCTTGGAGCTATAAGGTTTGCATAATACACATCTTCTGGAGTTATAAGGTGTTTATTTATTTACGATGTCTAAAGTTATAAGTCTTTTTAATGAATCTGACAAGTTGGAAGGATTGAAAAATTATAAAGTTTGGAGTCGTCATATTCAAAGCACTCTTATTTACAATGAATTGTAGAAGGGTGTCTGTAATGCTCAACCTACAAAACCGACTAATCCTGATCAGCTTGCAAAGTGGGAACTAAAAGATGAGAAGGCCTTAGCATTGATTCACAGTACTATTTCTGATGATATTTATGTGCATATTGAAAATAGTTCTAATGCGTGCTCAGCTTGGAAGACATTGAAAGATTTATTTGATTCTCAGAGTGAAGCTAAGAAAATCGATCTTCAATTGAAGTTGTTTCAACAAAAATTGTCTTCAGGAGGTGATGTCATGGAGTACATTTCTAGATTGAAAAATATCAAACAAGAAATTTCAAGAGCTGGTTTTGGTAAAATTGAGGACAGCATGATGGTGACCTTCTTGATCGCAGGATTGCCTAAGACATATAAGCATTTTTTGGAAACTTTACATATTACAAATAAATTGGATAAAATTTATTTTGATGAACTAAGTGAATTACTTGCCACACACGACAAAACTTTTGGTAAAACAAAGCAAGCAAGAGAAGATGTTTTGGTCACAAGTACTAGCAAATAGTCTTCCGGTTATCATCAAAAAGGCAATGATCAGAAAGCTTTTCAAAATTCAAACAGAGTTTTACGGAGAGAAATTCCTATGGCTTGGGGTACCACAACAGACAGCTAGACTCCATAAATCAATCTTTCCCAATATACAATAGAAATTAAAAACATCTAACACTAAAGGATCGAACCTCGTACCTTATTCCGGACGGTTGAAGTAGATCCCCGTTGAGCTTTCCAATCTTCAGCTTGAATTGTTATAACACATCCTCAACAACAAGTAAACAATACAAGCATACTATATTTCATGGTGTTAGATCTATTCTAGCATATATAATCAATAATGTATAAGCATTTGACATATTCCAATGGATGCAACATTCATTCAAATACACATTACTGGACAGGAAAAGATATTTCTATTAATATGAATCAGAGATTACGAGTGACAACCTCTGACGGCACGTCTGCGAACCGGAGAAACTGAATCCCCCACTTGGGCCTCCACCACCTCAATCCCCCATCACTC
>LPNX011021382.1:0-95227 GCA_001517045.1 Pseudotsuga menziesii | reverse complement strand
ATCTCAAGGCATATGGAAGGCCAGGAGTCATATGAGTCGGATTCAAGGCAAGGAACGGTCCAACAGTTTTGGATTATGTACACATCCCGATGTACGCGACTATATAGGGAATATCCGCATATGTACGTGGTTATCGGGGAAAAGGCCGCGTATATCATTTTTCTAATGTTTTTAGGGATGGTCAATGATACATCAAAAGACAATAAATGGTCCATAGGGAATAATGAGTCTGCAGCGGGATAGGGGAAGGCCATACAATGTGTGATTCACCTAGTGTGGTGAAATCCGCTATAACACAGAGGTCATGGTCAGGGTTTTGGAAGAGGAAGAGGCCGCGGAAGAGGAAGAGGAAGAAATAAAGGGAGAGGTCTAAAGAATCAGAAGTACACAATCACAATTTTCTGGAAGAGGAAGAGGTTCAGAAAACCAACAGGTTTCTGGAAGAGGAAGAGGTACTAAATAGGTCACATGTTTTCATTGTAATAGAGTTGGACATTATGCTTCAGATCGTAGAGTTTCATTTGAAAAAATTCTAAAAGAAAGAGAATCTAAAGAATCTTCATCAACGGCACATTATGCTCATGCAGACGAAAGTGAAAATTGTGAATATGTTTTTACAGCACTTGGACAATCAGAATCAATGGATTTTGTTCAAGTTCATCGGTTTGAATCGGTGAATTTTGTTCAGTCTTCTTATTATTTCAAAAATGATTTTGAAGATGCTTGGATTATGGATACAGGGGCTACTCAGCATATGACATACAAGAAAGATTTCTTTTGGAGTTATGAATATTGTCATTTAAATTCAATTTTTCTTCCAAATGATTCTATTCATTTACCACAGGGAAAAGGAACAGTCTAGGTTGACTTTCCAGGAATTGGAGAAAGATTGATTCTAATGTTTGGTATGTGCCTACATTTAAGAAAAAATTGTTGTCTTTAGTTTTCATTCGCCAATTAGGACATCAAATTGTAATGGAAGATGGTATCCTTTTGATTAATTCAAAAAAAGATGCATACAAAATAGTTATGACAGGTTATGAAGACGGAAATCTTCTTAGGATGAAGGGAACAGTCATTCCTAGATCAAAAATACATTTGAAGGATTTTGCAAGTTTAGTTGAGACTGATGTTTCACCTATCAGATTGTGGCACATTCATTTTGGGCACTTGAATGTTGATAGTCTTGTACAGCTCCAAAAACAAGGAATGGTAAAGGGGTTTCCTACTTTTCAGAAGGAAAATGCAAAATGTGAAGCTTGCATTTATGGCAAACAGAGATGGATAGCTTTTTCAAAAAGCACTTGGAGAGCAACAAGGAGATTACAGCTTGTTCATAGTGATGTTTGTGGTCCTTTGGAAACTTCACTTGCTGGTTGTAAATATTTTTTGCTGTTTATTGATGATTTTAGCAGGATGGTTTGGGTGTACTTCTTGAAGGAAAAATCAAAAGTGTTTAAAAAGTTTCAGTCATTTCAAAATTTGGTTGAAACAACGACAAAGGAAAAGATTGCTACTTTAAGAACTGATAATGGTGGTGAGTTTACATCAAATAATTTTTTGACTTATTGTCAGGAAAGAGGGATTAAAAGAACGGTTGACCAATTTTTATACTCCACAGCAAAATGGAGTATCAGAAAGGATGAATCAGACTTTATTGGGCATGGCTAGAGCAATGCTATTTTTTAAAGGGTTGAATTCATGTTATTGGGCAGAAGCAATTTATTTGAGGAATCTATCTCCTTCATCATCACTTGATGGAATAACTCCTTTTGAGGCTTGGTATGGATTCAAACCTATGGTCAAACATTTGAGAGTTTTTGGTTCAGTTTGTTATGCACTTGTCCCAAAAGAAAAGCGAAAAAAGTTAGAGTCTAGAAGTGCTAAGTTCATGTTGATTGGTTATTCCAATGAGAAAAAGGGGTATAGGCTCATTATAGGCTTCTGTCAGATGGAAAGTTTATTGTCAGTGGGGATGTGATTTTTGATGAAACAGAAAGTTTCAGTGTAGAAGAGGTTGAAAAATAGCTTAGTCACTTAGAGGAAAAAGTAACTAAGGAACAAGTAAGGATGCAACACTTAAACAAGACAAGGAATGAACAATGGTTTGATCTCACTTCAAAAGTACATGATGATGAACAGGTTGAAGACACCTTGAAACAGGTTGAAGATACTTTGAATTCTTCACAAGTTAACTTGGATGATTCAAATCAAGTTAACATTGAAAAGAAGAAACCAAAATTGGCAACTAAGTTACTTCAAGATGTTAAGTCTAATGAAAAAGGCAAAACAGGCACAAGAAGTTCTAATATGGGTTCAGAAAATTTTGCTCTTTCATTTGTTGAGTATGATGAATGGAAAATGGCCATGCAAAGTGAGTATGATGCTGGAATGAAGAATCAGACTTGGAAAATTGTTGATTTTCCACATAATGTTAAACCCATTGGTTGTAAGTGGGTTTACAAAATTAAGCAAAAAGCAAATGGAGATATTGATAAATATAAGGCAAGATTGGTGGCAAAGGGTTTTGCTCAAAAAGAAGGGATTGATTATGAAGACACTTTTCCTCCAACATCGAAATGGAATACTATCAGGATTGTGCTAGCTTTAGTTGCACAAAATGGATGGAAAGTGCATCAAATGGATGTAAAAAGTGCATTTCTAAATGGTGATTTGCAAGAGGATGTTTATATGACTCAACCTCCTAGTTTTGAGGTTCCAGGGAAATAAAATCAAGTTTGTAAACTGGTTAAGGAATTGTATGGATTGAAACAGGCTCCCAGAGCTTGGTATGCAAAAATGGATGCCTACCTACAGAAAGTTGGTTTTCTTCATAGTGAGTCAGATGATACTTTGTATGTTCGAATCTAGCAAAACAACTTAGTCATCTTGGCTATGTATGTTGATGATTTTCTCATAACAGGTAACAATAATGATCATATATTTCAGGTTAAGCAAGAACTTCAAGCAGGTTTTGAAATGCAGACTTGAGATTACTTCATTACTATCTTGGAGTTGAAGTAAAGCAGCGGGAAGGAAGTATATTTATTTCTCAAGCTAAGTACATTTCTGGATTATTGAAGAAGTTTGGAATAGAGGAATGTAAACCAGCGATTACTCCCATGGAGCAAAATTTAAAACTTTCTAAGTTTGAAGGGTGGGAACTTGTAAATTGTATTGGATATCAACAGTTAATTGGATGTTTCATTTACTTGATGAATACTCATCCTAATCTATCTTATGCAATCATCATACTTTCCAGATATATGCAGGAAACCTAGAGAAAATCATTGGAATGCAGCAAAAAGGGTGTTAAGGTATCTTCAAGGAACAAAGGATTTTGGACTTGAGTTTAAAAGAAAAAAAAATTTCAAGCTTGTAGGCTATTCAAATGTAGATTTTTCTAGAGATGTTGATGACAGGGCATCTACTTTAGGCTACTTAATGAATATAGGATTAGCTACAGTGGCATGGAGTTGTAAAAAGAAGGATACAATTGCAAATTCTACGGCAGAAGCAAAATATATTTCAGTTTGGGAAGCCGCTTGTAAGATAGTTTGGTTAAGAAGGATTTTGCAAGACCTCAAAGTTGATCAGAAAGAAGCAACTTCATTATTTATTGATAATCAGTGAGCAATCAAGTTAGCCAAAAATCTTGCTTTTCATTCAAAAACTAAACATGTGGATACTAAGTATCATTACATTCAGGATCTCATCATCAAACAAATCATCAAGCCAAAGTATTGTCCATCAGAAGATCAAACTACAGATATTTTTACAAAATCTCTTGGAAGGGTCAAATTTGATAAGTTTAGAAATGAACTTGGTATTTGTTCAAAAGAATTTTTGGATCAAAGGGGGGATTGTTAGGAATTATGATCCAAAATGTTATGTTTAGGAGTTTAGTTTAATAAATGTAAAAGGGCATCTACACACTCACGTGATTATGTGAGGTGTCCCTTAGTTAGTTTCAGTAACGGTAAATTAGTTGTTACTCTTTGGATATTTAAATCCATCGAGTTTTCCATGTGAGGTAATATTTTGGGACTTAGCCCTCATATCTCTGCGATGTATTTATTTTCCTTCTTCTTTAATAAAATTATGTGTCTGAGGACACTTTGTCATAAGTCACTTAAAAGAGTAGGAGCTATTCTAGTGTCAAAATGTTAATTATATCAATATACACCTTATTGATTTAAATCTAGTTCTCCAAGATTATACATTCATAGTTCATGATTATAAGAAAATCTCAAGAAAGACATTAACAAATTTGCTCAAAAATTCTATTAATCTCTTGATATTTTTCTTATAAGCTTGATTAAGAAAGGTCATATGATCTTTAAGAAACAAGGGCATCGATTCCAATAAACAAATTGGTTCTTTACCAAGATAAATTCAAGGTTTAAACAATAGATTATACGATGGTATACTACTCGTTCATTATCAAGGCTAACTTCATGGGAAATAATACGATATTGACTTATTTAAAAAAATTACATTATCATTACATGAATAATGTATATGATTTAACAATTATTTGATTCAAATCGTTGTAGTGGAGACTATACAAATGAACCCACCGTGAAGTGGATAAAGTTGTGAGCACGTGGAACTCTCCTCGCAATGCATTGCATGACATAAAATATTTACCTTGCAACCCTATTTTCATTGTTCAACAAGGGTTTTGGTCTCTGCATTGTTGAGTTCACTGCAACCATGAGGGCTTGCGGGTGCTCGCCTTCAACTCCACTATCTGTGCATTTTTGTAGTGTTGTCATTTAGGGTAAGAGTCGTGGTGTTCATAGCTCGTGATTGAGTTGATTCCTACCACCAAACCTTGTTGTGCAAGAGGGTAGTGTTTACACAGTTGGTAGTTTTAGTGTTGAAGTCGTGGTGTGGCCACTGTGGCTGCTTGCTCTTACTCCTGTGGTTGATGTAGCTAATAATTTGAACCAGCTGCCTCCTTCTCAGGTGAATGTGAGGGTTGCATTGCTTATGGTGTTGTTCTGCCTTCTTCGTGACCTCGGTTATCAACACTCCATGTAACAAATCATTTTTAAGAAGTTGTAAGCTATAAAGAAATTGCAGTCACAATTCTACACTCAGGTTTTTAATTATGATTTGGTTTTCATTTTGCAGGTGATGGTTCACCTTATCATTTGGAAGGAACCACTTCAGAATTGGATCGACGTTCAGACTACGGGTAAGCCCCTGTTACAATGTGGCTCTCCCTGCTTGTACAGACTTAGGGGAAATGTTTGCAGTTAAAAGAAGTTACGGCCTTGGTTTTTCCCAGTCTTGGGTTGTTGGTCTTCAATTTTTAAGTTTTGTTTTTGTCTTAAACCCTCTCTTACAGCAGGGTGACTCTGACTCAATGCCATGACTTGTAAATGTTCTTTTCTTTACTTAAAAATATTTTTACAGTGATGTAGGGTTTGATAAAAAAGAATGTTAGTTTTGATTATTAAAACCCATGCCAGGATATGGGTACACCAGCCATAAGCTAGGTTTTGTACACTGTTTAATTTTATATCCTTTCAACCTGTTGAGAAAAACATTGGGTTTTTATAGGGATTCCTTCAAGCTCAGACTCGTTTTGCAGAATACTTTGTTCCTCTGTATAAGTAGGGTTTTAACCTATTCGATTGTGAATAAATAAATTTACTGTTTTATATATTTTGTAATAAATTATTATTAATGTTTAAGACTATCACTCAGTAATTGATAGTTTATAAATTTTACTTGCTGCTCAGGTATACGAGCTAGGGTTGTTCCTGAATGAAACCCTTGTTAAATAAATCTTTCAGTTTATTTTTAATAAGTTCTGTTACTTGTTAAATTTGTTTTAAATTAGGGTTACAGGTATGATATGTAAATTTCCAGTTAAACATTACATTTATCTTTTTCATTTGTTCTCAATGGACTGTAAATAGTTTCTATTAGTTTAATTGTTTATTAATAAAATAATCCCAGGAATTGGATTATAGCCTAAATGTTTGTCATTCATAAATATAATATTTGTTTAGGGTTTCGACCCTGTAGTTTACTTTTACAGGTATAACCTATTTGTAAATTTGAAAATAGTTCTTTCATAAGTAGACATTTATTTATATGTTAGTTATTATCGTATTCTTATCATTCTATCTAATAAATGACAGATAGGGTTTACTCAAAGTTCTTTGAAGGGATATATTTAAACTCTGTAACTTAGTTTGTTCTCTATAATTTAATTATTTTAATAACACCCTACTTGGTTTCTAGTATTTAGTAGAATTATTTTAGTTGATATTATAAGTAAATAAACTAAGTAATTATAGTTTATTTCCTTATTTAACTGAATGTACTAAAGTAGCTTGACTATATCTCTTCTACTGCATTTACAAATAGTTATCAAATAAAACACAAAGGAATATATTGATAACATAACACAGTTTAATCTCATGCATATTTTAACTTGAATAAAAGAATACATCATTTATCTACTAAGGTATTTTCTTAACATATTAATCATTCTACCTGTAATAAACGACTGCTATTTATTTTCTAGTATATTTACATACATCAGTTTGTAAAACAATAACATAGATAACTAGGTTATTGTTCTTTTTGATAATAACCTACATACTGAAATAAGTTACTTGCTATTATAAAATGCAGAACCACATCTATTCATTTTAGACTCTTATCATTTTCTAAATCTACTTTAAATACTCTGTCTGTTCTGGAGTACGGTCTGGTCCTTTCCAGGCGTGGAAAAACATAGATTAGAATTATTTTCCATCTATTTCAGATTCATTCCTTCAATAATCTAAAATATTACTAACTCTAACATTTTACAACTAAATCTTTAACATTCATTTAACAGTTAGATTCACATTTAACTATCTAACACAGTAAAACAAAAGAATGAAGAACCTGATTAGGATGGACAACAACAGCGTTAGGAGGCTGTTCCTCCCTACCAAACTCCTGGAGAGCACTCAAACATCGCTTCCTCGGGACCCTCGAGCTTGTTCCTGGTCTTCTTGGCTGAGAACTAGTGGAGCAAGCAAATAATAGACTAGTCCAATGACTCAATAAACACTCTGCACTCAGCAGCTGCACTAGATCACTTAGCAGTTAACCCCTCAAACTCTTTCCACCATTCCCTTCCATTGAATTTCTTTGAAGTAAATTCACCTGAATGATCACTTCTCTAGAATTAGTAGCCTCGGCTCTCTTCAATGGGAATTTTCATAAAGATTGCCTAGGTCTTTTGGGTTAGTTGTCATTAATTGAGCCACCTACTCTGATTCCACTTTCATGGGGAATCATGACCCCAAATGTAGGGAGGTTTCCACCTGCAACAATTGGAAGTGGTTCGAGGATGCTGCCACACGTCTATTTGCTCTCCACCCAGTCTCCTCCACCAATTTGACTAGTAAACACTCTTTTAACATCTCTCCTAAGTTGTCTCCACCTTTATTTATTTATAATTAAAATATTCAGAATTACATTAAATATCCTTGACTCTGCTGAGTCGTCAATTACAACTTAGCATAAAATTTAACATATTGTCCTCAAATAATATCAAATAATATAAAATTGTTTTTTTGCAAAATTGGGGCATGTGACAAATCCAATTTCCCTTAAGCGATTTCCATTAAGGTTACCCTACAAATGTTGCAAATCATAATCTGTTTGCAGAACTTCATAAACATGATTAAGGAAATCAATTTATTTCTGATACTCATTCCCATACTCTTTTTTATATTTAGGAGGGTCGTACTTGAGTTGGAGATCTAGTTGGACTTCACCCTTGGGGGGACTTGAACACAATTTCCTAGTAAAATTGTATTGTTTCTCCTTAGCCCCAAACCAAGATGAAGACTCCTAATTTATGACACAAAGTGTCCATAGACCATGTTGGGATGCTTTAATACTCACCATACCCTTACATTTAAAATTCAATACCATTTGGTGTCAGTTGGACCCCCCTACAAGCTAGACTATGAAAGCTCAAAAATTGCCTGAATTGCACTTTTCTCCAAAATTCCAAGTAGGGACATTACAATAATCCCACACAAGTTTTACGTAGGATTGCAGTTAGTGTAATTAAAATAGTAAGAGTATCTATATTGGTAGTGTAGCCTATACATATGAGCTACCTATGTAATCTAATATCAATAGGAAGAGCCTTAATCCTATAGAGAGTAGGGAGCCTAGTTTTCCATAGCTAGAACTGCAAATAGGTTAAGGTTTCAACCTAATTTGGGATTGTAGGAGACATATTTTGTATCAATATAGTGGTTTCTTAGGGCTCATGTGCAATTTAGTAAGTGTCGATGAGACATTGTATGGGGAAGCTATGCCATAAATATTGAACCTAAGTCTTGAAGGGTAAGTGAAATGACAAGGTGTTATATGTCTTAAATATTATGATAAATGAAGAGGTGTTCTAGTTCTATTAGTTAATGTGATGGTGGAGTCCACTTATGTCAATAAGTGGACGAATTGTTGAGTAAGTATACATTTTTGTTAAATATTAAGGGATGACAGAGATCCTTATTAGTGACTAAGATAATTATGTTGAATTCTTGTGTGTACTAGATCTATAAGTTTATATACATATATATAAGTCATGGTTAGAAACATGGAATGAATTAATTAAATCTAAGAAGGTAGAAAAATGTAGAAAGGAATTGGCAGGAAGTTCACAATTTAAGAGTAGTGGGGCCTAACTAAGTAATAACCTTGGGAGATAACTGAGACTCAATATACTTGACCAATAACCTAATAGACATGGCAAATCAAGTACTCTAGAAATTGTAATGTAAGTATGTCTTAGGAATAGTAGTGTATTTCCAAAGTCGAAAGTTGATGAAATTATTTGATGATGAGAATGGGTATCTTTACAAAACTAATGAATAGGAGAGTAAGATCATATATGTATATAATATCTAGCCATAATCCATAATTGTATGAAGCACCTATGTAGAGGTGGTAGGCTAAGATTTAGGTTTCTCTATTGGAAAAAAAATTTAGTACTAAAAGATGGGAGCTACCTATGTATTAAAATTGAAAATCATAAAGTTTTTTATGTATAATGTGAAATTCTTAGGGTATGAGTTCTATTTAGCGAATATCGACTGATAAACAATACTTGGTTAATAAAAATTGTGTTATTCAAGTTATTATATATGGTAGACCATTGAAGAAACTGTCAAAATGTATCCTAATTAAAAGTTCTAGTGAGAAAATAAGTGGTTAAACTTAGAGAGAGATTCAATAAATTTAGCAATTCATAAATGAGTCATAACAATACCTCAAGAACCCAAAATAAATGATATTTTCGAAATAACATCTTCTTATGAATTTCAATAGCAACAAGACTAGAGAAATTGTTTTCCAAACTATATAAATTGTTGTGGATAACAGTCTAGTAAGGCATAATGAACATTAATGCATGTTACAAATGGGTATCCTTGAGGAGGTCATAGTAGTTACAAGGATATATTTTCAAATGAAATTTAAGAGCATATATTAGGTGATAAATGAAGTAAAATTGCAAAATAACATCGACAGGTTGATCAAGCAAAGGTCCAAGTGGGACTACCATAACAAATAAATTCTAGTAGCGAGACACATATACTATGCATAACAATACCTTATTATAATCATGCATAACAATAACTTCGGGACAAAGTTTATTGAAGGTCGAGTATATGTAATGCCCCATATTTTGACTAGACATTTTTTCAGATAAACATGTTGCATTTTATTTGCTTAGTATATGTTGGACTCAGTTTGAATGATTGAAACCATATTTATGACATGATAGACTTGATTATATGTTTCTTATATGTTTAAGTTGTTACCATGATTATGTTGTATATGTTTAAGTTGTTACCATGATTATGTTGATACATTGATTATGATGTTATGATTATGTTTACAAGCTTATTATGTTGTAGTTATCATGAGATTCCTTTGTTCATAACAACATTGTATGTCTAATTGTCAGCCTTGATGAAATGTGATATATATGATGTGGTACATGGATACCAACCCATGATGTGATCAATTTAATGATTTATGTGATGAACGGAAATGATGTTATTAATATGGACCAACTAATAATTGAGTGGGGATATTGCTATAAATGTATGTTTTCAAAGTACTAATCTACAGGACAAAGGGGCTATGTAATAACTTGATACTTGATATGAAGTGTGGTATAGTACCTATTTTGTAGAGATCCTTGTTTACCAAAGTCGATGATATGATAACATGGACCAATAATATCGATAGCATCATAGTATGGTTTTGATAGGGTATAGACCCAGAATGCTGATAGGGATGGATGTATGTTCCACCCTATGTTTCTATGATACCCGAGGTCATGGGATGGTTGTGCTAAGACACACTCCCAAATTTGTTGTGAAGACGATGGTCAAATTCCTACTAGGAGAGGCTAGGTACATTGTTCAACCAACCTTATCTCTCTCGGGTTCTTATGTGGTCATGTCAGTGAAGTCAACATCCACTTCTATACTAGCAGAGGAAGGATGAGGAGGATGTCGACGTAGGTTAGGATGGAACCTGAATGTGATAGTTAGTACTGTGTGGGGTCAGGGGGATATACGACACCAAAATTAGTAGTAGTAGGTCTCTATTTCTTAATTGATCGAGTAATTATTATGAATATGAAAATATAATGATGTTATAACTTGATTGGTTAATGATCAATGATTGATGATGATGAAATGATTATGTGTTTGTATGTTGATCCAGTTAGGTATTTGTGATTGTTATTTCTTGTATCAATGAATGCTCTATCAATGTGAATCATTATTATTTTGTCATTATGTGTACGATCTATGCATGTGTTGGCCATGCATGCATACTTTGCTCATGTACACTAGTATCGATATACAAATACTTAACACAATGAATAATTATATAAGTTGGCACAGGTAAATATGTTAATCAAATAATGAATGTTAAGTTATTGGATATGTGTAAAACAATTCATTAAGGTATTCATTGATGGTAGTTCAACACTATAATAATTAATTGATCAAGTGTCGTCAATTAGAGTTATTGTCAGGAAGTTGTCCTAAGTATACTTAAACATTGTTCATATACATTAGCAAAATTGTCGTAGTTAAATATTTGTGAGGAGTGTTTAAACCCTTAAGGGTGCTTTAATGATGAATATAGATTTAACATGTGGATAACTATGATACTCGTCATTAAAAAAAAATAACCATAAATGTTGTTATTTATTATTAGTAGTAGTACTAGTATTATTATTATTATTATTATTATTGCTAGTAATGTGTGTTGTGGTAAACATAGTCAATTGTTTAATTAAACAAAAGTGGAAATAACTTGAGTAAAATAATTATTAATCAAATAGACCAAATAATTGTGTGTAAGTTAAACATGTATATTAAAATATTGAATCTGACAATCAAGATATGACATTATTTCTTTTATGATAACACTTGTTAATGTAATTACGAACATCGGATCCTGGATAGAGTAATACAACTAAGATACGACTTGTACGAAAGTTGAAAGATCAAACAAGATAATTACTAAATTATTATTTTATTCAACATATTTGATTTGATAGGACTAACAATTAACCCACCATCCCATGAGGGACCCAAAATGAACATTTCAAGAATAATTAAATGTTATACAACCAACTTATTTGATTCAACTTAAATAGCCTTAACTATTTGTATTCTCGAGAGGAGGACAATTAAAGAAAAAAACATGTATTCATGATTATAATAATTTACTAACATTGGAAACTTAAACAGGTAGGTGAATGGATTGTTTCAAGAAAGGCAGTGGAGTAAGGTGGAAGCGAGGAGGAAAATGGGTATTTAGGAAAGGTCTCACAGAAATATTGGGGGGGTTTTGGTTTTCTTTCAGGAATTAGAATTATTATGATTTGGGAAATGAGGAAAACTTGAGGAGGGGGGAAATCAAGGATTGAGAAATTGTTGGAAATGAAGGAAGATCGAGAAAGAAAAGGAAGCCACTCTCGGTATTATCGGTTTGTGGGCTCGAGGGATAGGAAACCCATCGGTTTCCTAGGACCAACATGATAATAGCTGGTGGGAAGGGTGGTTTATCCATTTTTGGTTAAAAAAGGATTAGATTTGAAACTGAAGGAGCCTACATGGTCTACGCCAAACTTGTGTATCTACTAAAATCATCAGTTCCAAGTATTTTAGTATCAAGTTAATCATTTACACACTAAATATATGCATGCTACAACGATATTACTAACTATCTTATGAAAAATCGTGAAGTTTATTACACATGTAGAATATACAATTCATATTTATACATTGATATGTTTACAGAAATAGGATAAGAGACACATATATAAATAAGGAAATATGATTAAAACATCTTGTTTTATTAAAAACTAGCTCGAAATGAGCTTAACATAGAGAAAATAGAAAATGGACATAGTGCTATGTCGGGTAGGCAGAGCACTACAAGATAGGAGTTGCACTTTACAAGGAATTCCAAGAAACCAATCCTGGTGTTAAGATCACATTTAGAATGTTCAATAAATTGGAACCATAGTATATTATATCGAATACAATTTGTGACATTTGTTGTTGCCAATGCCATGTTGAATTCCAACTATACCATGATACATTTTTGGATTTTCAAAAAAGGCACTAGAATGGTGAACCAGCTCCTCACACAGTGAGATATTTTATTTGTATGATACTATGCAATAGGAATCCTGAACAAGTCTTTTTCAATAAGAGGTGTGTAGATGGGAGAATATGCCATGAATGCTGGCAATTTGACATTGTTCCATAGGAAATTTCCTATCGATCCAACACACCTTGGATTGTCAAATATAACAGTTATGTGGAAGAGGTATGAGTATGTATCCATGAATCCATCCTTTTCTTCATCTATGACATCTAAGAGGATCGACCTTTTGAGAATGAGATTCTTGTTTCAGATTTCATAGAGAAGTTTCAAATTCATATTTATAAATACATAAAGCACTCCCATAGGTCCATGTGGCAAGATTTAGAATTCAAACAATCTTGTGAGGTATTTGAGCCAAGCACAATCTTATCACTGGTATAATTTGTTGAGAACTACACATTTTCTCCTCAAAGAGAGATACAGAGCGAGTATTATCACTTCAACCAGGTGCCTATTTTCATACATGTATTGTACAAACATTCTCAAGAAAGCATTGATGGTAGGGATAGCATTCTTTAGCCACTTGAAATGATCAATTCGTACCATTTTTATGTTAGTGATGATCGTGAGCATGACGCTTTGTTCGTTGAACATATATTTGGGTTGATTTATGATTCATTCAAATAGAGAGGTGTATCTTTTATTGAACAATGGATTTGGTCATATGCGTGTGCGGGGAAATTCAAATTTTCACTCTCTTTTTACTGGTTGAGTCTCCTTCACAAAGAGATAGGAATCTAACACACTTGTATATTTTTTGAAACGAGGGATGGAAAGGGTGAACATGATGGTGCAGGTGCATGTGTGAAATGAGTACTTTGAAGGTACCAGATGAGTCATGGTGCAACCCGACTCAAATGTTATGCAGAAGTAGTTGATTGGTGCACATGAAATTTGGGACATCAAGGACATGAACAAGTGATTCTATTACGCAGGTAATAAACTCCAAATTAAATCAATTAATAGTATAATAATATTATATCATTATTTCCAAAAAATCACCTGCTTGACATAACTTTATATGGAAAAATGAATTCCATGCAGGTTCTGTTGGTATGTTTCCTTTGGTGATGTGAATAGATACATATCATGGTATTGTGAGACCATACCTGGTATGAGGGAATTACATTATGTTCAGAGTAAATACATGGGTGAAATATTTTCCATTGAAACAAGGAACTATGCTTATTTTTGTGATTTTTGCATTGATGCAAATGGATGTGGGATTCATCACTGTGAAAATTATGTATATGTGAAACAATAGAAATATCTCCCTCTTAATCCAAAGGGACCACATCCAATTCCAGCATGGCAAGAGATGCACACTGACAAGGCAATGGTCTCACTAGATCATAATCATATTTATGATGTAGTTAGGGAAGGTACAAGACTTAAACATTAATTAGTCAATTATATATTACACATATACAAATCCTGTAAAATGCATGTAGGACACTTGAATAATATTTGTAATTTCTATTGCAGGTGATGTATTCATTGCCATTGCACCCCCCGGCAATCAAGAAAATGTGTCATGTTATTTTCTATGGTGCACACAAATTAAAAGCGGGTTGGTGCAACCCTATCAAGATGGAGAATCCATGTATCAAATTGGAGACATGTTTCTGATGAGCCACTTTTTTGAGAGAGTGAAAAAATAGTGTGCTTATATTATTTACAAAGATTTTATGCCTGAATATATTATCATGCCAATACAGTCATTTGGTGGTGGCATTTCAAATACATCTAACAGAAATCAAGGTGAAGAGAGGTGATCCAAAGAGATGAAAGATGGAAAAAGTTGACCATGATCGTATTATGGAGACTTTCAATCCTATGACCCGATGGCCAAATGATTGAACTACACATGCCACTTGCAAGAATGACTTAGATGTCATGCTGACTTGTTGAATGCAATGTTGTAATACCAAGTTTCTAAAATTAACGTGTACATCATCCATTTCAAGTAACTCGTGTATGGTCCTACGTGGATTTTATTTTGTATCAAGATAATGCATATGCATATGAGTATTATTTCTTAATTTGTCTTCATTTATCTATGAGCTTTTGCAATAAAACAAATTCATATAGACAATGATCCTCTATTCATTGTGAAGGTAAGTGCCCCATCAACTATGACAAATAACCATTTCTAGTATAATATGGGTTTGTCTTCTCCAATGGTTATTGTCAAATTGTAATTTGTAATTGATTTTTTTAAATGTAATGTAATTGAAGTTGATTTTTTAAATTGTAAGTAAACATTGAATTATCAACTGGAATTACACATCAAACTAAGATGTTGATGTGTAATTCCAATTTAAAATTAAATGGGTACTTAGAATTGGAATTAATTACAATTCGAATTACACATCATGATTTAAAAATCGGTGTCTTTGATTTTGTGTTCGAAGTAAACAAATACAAAAACCCCAATCCCCATTTTTAACATATTATTTTTTGTTTCCAAAACCATCATATATAGGCACAACTTTAAACAATACTTACAAACCTTATCTAGAAGTGGTGTCTTCATGGAAATAAAGAACAATATGAGACTTCCAATCATGATTTATCATCAATAAGAGTTATGTAAAAACAACCACCTAACAATTAAAGAATGCTTTATAGCCATCTTGAATTTATGAAAAGATTTTGAACAGTAGAGGTTCCCACTTATATAGAATGTTCCATACACACCACAAACTTCCATTTGATAGAAATAAGGAGATAAAAATCCAATACAACCTTAATATAATTTTAATTTTAATTTCAAATTTTAATTTTAATTTTAAATTTTAATTTTAATTTTTAATTTTTAATTTTAATTTTAATTTTTAATTTTACTTTTAATTCTAGTTTTAATTTTAATTTTGAATTCTAATTTAAAATTTTAATTTAAAATTCACCTATACAATGTTAAATTGTAATTTAAATTTGAAATTGTAATGTAATTGAATTTTAAATTTTGATTTTGAAATTGTAATGTAATTGAAAATTTGAGCTTTTAAATTCTAACTACACATTGAATTTTCAATTGAAATTATACATTAAATTTGAAATTTTAATTTTAAATTTTAAATTATAACTTATTTGCAATGTGTAAGTTGTAATTGAATTGTAATGACTAGATTGTAATGTAATTGTAGTTTAAATTTTAAATTGCAATCTAATTGAATTTTAAAATCACTGTATTTTCAAATGTAATGTAATTGAAATTGAACCTTCAAACTGTAAATACACATTGAATTTTCAATTGAAATTACATATTAAATTTTAAATTTAAATTGTAACTTAATTGCAATGTTTAAATTATAATTGAATTGTAATGTGTAGACTGTATTGTAATTGAAATTGAACCTTTATATTGTAATCATTGTACATTAAATTTGCAATTCAACCGACAAAACATTTATATAACCATAATAAGTATATCTAGATGTAATATAAAAGATGATCCACTTCAAATTGTAAAAAAATACAGATGAAGATCAATATGATAAAATATACTTTAAAACAACCCATAGATTTGCAATAATAAAAGTACATATATGTACATATATAACAAAATTTTCAAAACATGAAAATGTATACATCATCAAGTCAATGGCCACTACCACCATCAAGCCCTTGATCATCCTTGTGACAACCATCACTTGCAATAGATCCCTGGCCTTGAGGTGGTAAACTATGAAAGAAGGCCTCGATCTCAACATACTATAAAAGTAAAAATTGTGAACTCTGTAAGTTAGATTTTGAACAATGTATAATATTCAACAAGAAGTGAAAAATTTTAATGGATGGTTGTGAAACTCACATGAATCGATTCAATAGTGATATTGAGTGTGTGGGTCAGAACTTGGGTCAATGAGCCCTCATAAAGGCCATGTGGACGAGCTACATCCCCATAATGTGAGAAACTAATGGAAGCATCAATGCCCACCTATAGTGATTCCTATGTAAGATTACATTACATGTAAGAAGTTAGAAATTAATAATAAAACTAAAACATAAACTATAATTCAAGAACTAAAACATAAAGTATAAATCAGAATTACTAAATTTGAATTGAATTACATAAATCAACACTTACCTCGATGTCTAAGTCTGGTTGGCCAGGACCTTGGCAGTCCTCATGTCTATCATCATGGGAAATGACATTACCTCTACCATGTACAATTTGAAATTCAAAGTTATGATCTAAAAAATAAAATCTTGAATCAAGAATTAAAACATAAATTATAAATTGAGATTAATAAATGCAAATTGAATTAGAACATGTAAATTGTAACTTACCTCCACGACTGACTTTGGCAGGTTAGTACCTTGACGATCCTCGTGTCTATCATGGGCGGATGGACCTCGCCAAGAATCAACAATCGATGGCTTAGTAAGAAAGAGCTCATCCATGAATGTGGTCCCCTACATGGAACAATAAGAACGCCCTTTTTAATTATTACTGAGCATTTAATTTACGATGTATAATATGATGTAACATGAAAGCATACAAAATTGTACAAAAATATACCTATTGTGGTGTGATGTATCTATGATACAGTCAAAAGTACGCATCTCGTGCTAACCAAGATTACCCCTGTAAGGCCTATTCATCAAGTAAATCAAGGATATCATCGTTCACCCACTCTATATCTGGTTGTGCAGGTGCAAAGGGTGGTCTAGATGTCTCTCCCTGCACAACAACAATAGCACTACCCATGGTAGTGAGAAGCAAGTTTTTAATCCCTTGCTTGGACTCTGTAGCAAGATGGAATGGTTGTCTTATGTCCTCTTCCATGATAATCATCTTGTTTTCAATCAGTACTAACCTCGGAATGGGTAGCACGAAAGTGGGGTCTTTATGATCTCCAACATGCTAATAGTTGTGTCTTTTACCAGCACCAAAGAATTAAGATGTGGTGTTGGTGTAATATAGTTTCATATCCTGAGAACAAACTATGAATATACATGTTTTGCAAAGTATAAAGGGACCTAGTCATGGTGGGGGAACATGCCGCACACTCCAATAAATATATCATAAACATATAACACTGTGACCTCGAGCTTAAAATCCCCAAGTCTAAACGGTCAACCAAGAGCGCAGTCGAGGCGGGGGGCGGGGGAGGGATGTCAAATAAAGTTCCCCTAATGTCATGGACTCTAGTTGTGGATTTCACCATGTCCTATTTATCGGGACCCATAATATCTTGTCTTCTCCTCTGGCATGAAAAACACCAAATGTCACTAAGAGGCCCCACTCTCGTATATAGGGACAATAGATCATTAACTATTGATAGCATCATAATCAACAAGCATCCGGTAGGAGAATACTACATGAGTGTACAAACACATGAGTGTACCCAGTCTCACTGGGTGGTAATATTAGCAAGGGTTATACAAGCAACCTTGTCATCATAAAATCCCTCAGTGGCACCTGTGATCCAAACAAAAACATAAATGTCAATCAAAATATACATTATAACTTGCAAGTGAAATTTAACTCATTCTCTATTAAAAATTTATTGAAAACGTATCTAAAAATATAAAGATGCACTTAATGTACCTGTGTTCTATTGCACCTCCTCCTCCTCTGGATATGAATGTATATCGTCCCTAGGATGAACTGACACACTACCTCGTCCGTCAATGTCTCTAGTGCCAACAAACCTAGGTGTGGCCTCGTGCCTCGATCAATGAGAACGTTATCAAGCCATGCCCCATTGGTAATTATTATTATTATTGAATATATATAAAAACATTTACTTTTTGCTAATTTTCTTTAAACCCTACTTGAAATAAACTGGTATGTCAGTTTTAATTCAGGACTCGGGAGCAGGGTTGGAATTTCAAATGGCAAAAAATCGTCAAAATTACCTGTAACAATCAAAATCTAAAAGTTTTTCTATATTCTAATCCTCTCATGTTTCATTGAGCACGAAGAAATGAACTTCGCTCTGAAGAAGTCTATGCAATTTGTGTAAAAATTTTGAAAGGTACTGCCTATTATAAATAAAATACTTTGAAAATTTAATTATATATTAAATTAAATATTAAAAGAAAAATTAATCCATATATTTTTTTAATAATTAATTA
Organism: Pseudotsuga menziesii; assembly: GCA_001517045.1. NCBI lineage: Eukaryota > Viridiplantae > Streptophyta > Pinopsida > Pinales > Pinaceae > Pseudotsuga > Pseudotsuga menziesii. The sequence goes on along the minus strand of LPNX011021382.1, from coordinate 76,399 downwards.
ATATTTATCACTTATAAAATTTAATAATATTTAAAACGTATATATATATATATATATATATATGTCTGTGTGTGTATTTTTAGTTTTATATTTTAATTAGAAAAATATTATAATTTTTCATGTTGATTTTTAAAGATACAAATAATTTTAATTAATTATATTTTACTTATTATATATATAAATATCGGGGGGTAGAGCTCTGCGAAGGGGGGAGTAATAGTGCAAATCAAAGCATCTAAAAGCAAAGACAGTCTTTAATACCTCTTTTATTTTAAATTTTTTCATGAATTCTTACTCGTGATACTCATTCGGGCATAATGATAATAGACGAGGGTTATTATGATTCTAACTCGCCAGGAGTACCGATATTCGTACACACACTAAATAAGGAATAGACACAACAGTAGGTTAGGTCATATCCCACACATGAAGCGTTGAAGCTCAGGTTCCAAAGCGTGGATGACATTAGCAAATTAAGCCCCATATAAGGTGGCAATCATAAACCGGTTCGGTGAAAAGGAACCAAAGAAAGAAAGGATTATGTATCCCTAACATTAGGCAGGGATATTGGCATAAATGGAATTTTGTAGTACCTTTCATTTGCTCTAATTAGACGCTTCTTTGGTAAAATTGTTGGAGAGATGGCATTGCGATGGTGGATAGAGGAGAACTAGAAAATACACCTACAGGAACTGCCAATTTTTTACATTCTTTCTCGAGGATGGATCCTTTTCAGTGTCAAAATGGAGGAAGAAAGGAAGAAGTTGTTGGACAATTATTGGCAATGGGGTCCCTCATGGCTGATACTAAAGAAATGGAAATTCGATTTTGAATCAAATAGAGAACCACAAAATGTGCACGGAATCTGGGCAATCTTTTTTGGACTCCCAATGATGTTTTGGAATAAAGAAATCCTAGAAACAATCGGTGGAAAAATTGGTAAGTTTATTTCATTAGAAGAAAACTGGAAAAAAGGTGGACACACAATGTGGGAAAATTTTGATAAAAAGTAGACTTACGTGATAGTCTATATGAAGAAATTCTATTGGAATGACATGGTAGCTCATGGAAACAAAAATTGGATTACTAGAAGATCTCGTTTTGTTGGTTTTCCTGTAGACAGGTTGGCCACATAATAAGGACTGTCCGAACAACACTACGAATCAAGTGTGGCACAAGAAAGTTTGGGTTAAGAAGATAGTTTTGAGTGGCGAGGAGGTCAAGAGCTACATGCAAAAAGGTGGCGAGCAGGGAGCGAAACTACAAGAATCAGTTACACATACAAAATTTGGTAAGACGGAATCCATCCTTGAAACCCTCCCTTCTGTCACTACTTTAAATGTTCTGGTACAAGACTTAAACTCTTCGATGATGAAGGAAGTGGATGAAAACTTCTTAGAATTTGGCACAATGACACTCGTAACAGAATATGAAAGTAAGGACATTTGTGAAATCCTAGAACAGGACCCAAGTGAGGTGGCACCTCAACAGAAAGAGGAAAAGTACCCCCTCTCATGGATAAAACATAAAATATACAACACTCATTCGAAGTACTTATCATAAAAAGAGCAAGTGTCGACGGGTGGAGTGGAACTTGATAAGTTTCCTAAAAAGAGCAAGTGTCGACAGGTAGAGTGGAACTTGATAAGTGGCTCAAAAATTGTTCCTTTGCGCATATTAGCATGGAGGGACACTCACAGGGACTAGTAATAGCTTGGAGCCCTGACTTCGAAGAAATTAAAACGGAGAAACACAAAGCGGTGTTGAAAACGATGCTTAAAGACAAGAGTTTTTGGTAAATATATGTGCTTTTCAATGTCTATGGTCCATACCATAATCAAAGGGTCTTTTGGGAGTCCTTCTTCTTCTCAGGGTTGTTGGAGCACAAAAACATGATTATGGGAGCATATTTGAACCTCACCTTATCAGAGAAAGAAATTTGGGGCAAGTCAACAAGATAGGATTGTTTAAGATATTTCTTTGCCACTCTGTTTGACTCAAATGAGTTGGTTGATCTCCAGCCACTAAAACTAAAACTGACATGGAAAAACAATAGATGCGGGGAACAAGCAATTTCCAAAAGGTTGGATAGGTTTTTTATCTTTGAAAATTTGCTCTTAGGTTATCTTATCGCAAAAACATGAGTATAGGTTGGAGGGTTATCTGATCACCTTCCAATTCTCTTAAGGTTGCAAGGACATGAATAAAAACTGACCGCTCCTTTTAAATTCAATCCTTTATGGCTCCAAGAGGAGGAATATCTGAAGATAGTAGAAGAAACCTGGGTTCCATTAGAAGACACCCCCAATGTCTCTTTTATGACGCACTTTTCGGATAATGTATTAAGAGAAAAGAAGGAGACAAATAAATGGGCAAACATTTTCATTGCCAAACAGCAAAGTCAACTAAAGGAAGTGTGTTGAACACTGAAACCAAAGAAGATAAGAATGAAGTACTTAATTATTATATCAAGCGAGGTAACTCTTCTTATATTCTTCTCTCTATGAAATTTCTGCACCCCTACAAAGGATTTTTTAAGGATATGTCAGCATGAAGGTCTAGATTTTTCTAAATTACTCACCTAAGACTTATTCATTAGGGAAGTCCTTTCATCGATTGTTTTTCCAGTTGGATAATTAAAATTTCTTTTTAGAGATTTTAATTATTTGAGTTTTTCACTCAAAATTACCTCCAAAGTGGTGAAAGTTGTTCTAGTGATCAATTCAATGGGTTTATTAGGGCCTATTAATGTTCTATATTACCATGCTAGACACTATCCAGAGTCTTGTATAATTTCATTTAGTTTTGCATAGGTTTTTTTTTTTTGGTCATTCAAAATTATCACTCATGACAATTTGTTGTAATGTAAAAGAGGGTTACTTGGTCCATTTTAATGTTGTATAGGGGTATGGGTACTCAATACCAATGGTATGAGACCCCCTACACCCTTGGTCCAAGTTTGAATTCATTCGGATAAGTATTACTATGGTTTTGATCACTTTTTCTCAGGTCAGTCATGGAAATCAAGAAATTAGGCATTTAATTAGAGAGCCAAATTTTGGAAAAGTGACTATAGTCACTTGGGGTGTCCAAGTAAAGGTTATAATGTTTATATTAGGTTCCTAAGAGAAATTTAATACCCACAGGGGGAGGGGCAAGCAAGCATGTAACAATTTTTGAGTTGCCGACTCCAGGGGGGTGCCCCCTTCTCTCTTTGATTGGTTGGGTGAGCTAAAGTCAATGGAAGGGGCCCCACTGTGGTGGTTTCCTACCCATTTGACATAGAAATAAGTTTAATAACATCAAATTTGGGGTTTCTCTCCCCATATTTGATATCCCAAACCATGGTTTTTCCCTCCTTGAGCAAATCTACCCCCCTCTCTCCCTTGTGACACTTGTCTAGCAACCAAAGAGCCTCTCTCTTTCATTTTTCCTATTTAAGGAGGGTATTCCTTCTCATTTGGTCTAGATTCACTTACTCTCTTGCTTCATTTTTCCTGTGCTCTCTTTCTCTCTCATTCTCTCATTCTTTCTCTCTTTCTCCATTCTTGTCCAAGATGAGCCATTGTACTTTCAAGTTTGGATGATAATAGAAGAAATATTTGGAAGAAGTATCATCCATGCATTGTGATTGAGGTGATCTTGTTCCATTGTTGGTTCGTTTTGTATTTGGAATCTCAAGAAAAAAAATTTGCTTGAGAATAGTATTGTAATAGTTTTGTTGCATGTTATATGGGTTGTTTTCTTAGAATTTGGGAAGTTAAAGTATTAATAGCTTGAATATTTTGTTTCTCAAGTCTTTGTGGATTTCTCACTCCATTTGCATTGTTGATATAATTTTGTTGCGAGTTTCCCAATTTTGGAGGGTGGGATTCTCGGGTGGGATACTACATTGTCCAACAATTTTTTTAAAGGACTTAGCCTCTTTACTAGCATTCTTACTCTTATTGCAGCTCTTAAATACTTCATTTTGCATTCAAATATTATCATTTTTCAAGTTTTTACATGCTAGTTTTCCTTAAAAAAATTTCTGATTTTTGCATGAAAAATTTTGAGTTTGTTTAAAACTCATTTCTATCACTTTTGTGCTATAATAGCTTCTTGTTTTCTGCAGGTTTATGATCTCACAGGGGGGAGGAATGCTCAAGTTCAGCCACTAGCAAGCACCAACAACACCCAATAGGTTCTACTTCAAATCCCTCACAAAAAACAATTTAAAAATCACTCTTTCTCTCTCATTTCTTAATAACTATTAGTGCTGAAATCTACATCTTTGTAACAAGCCCAAGAGAGCCTCTTGGGCTTGAGTTTGTTGTAATTCATTTCCAGTTTTTTGTACTTAGTGATTTTGGTTTCGGGTGCATGTAAGTGAAGTGGCTCTGCCCATCCTTGCATGACCTTGTAAGTTGCTTGGATTTAGATTAATTTACTTCATTATTTGTTTTCTTTTTGCTCCCACCTCACAAGTGAAGTGACTCTGCCCATCTATGTGAAATCGCGTTGGCTAGAATTTTTAATTCAAGTATTTTCTTATTTCTTTTTTCCTGCACCTCACAATTGAAGTGGCTCTTCCCATCCATGTGAAATTGTGTTGGCTAGCATTTTATTTTTCTTATTTCCCTTTTCCTGCACCTCACAAATGAGTAAACTCTGCCTCCATTGTGATATCACACTTGTCTTTTTTTGTTTAGTTTTTTCTTTAAGGATAAAATTTACCGTAAGCCCCATTTTGCCTCGTATCCTCTCCCCCCACTAGTTCAATCGATCTAGGGTGACGAGAAAGGGAAAAGATTTTTGTTGGATAGTTTAATATGCACCCAAATAAGTATCTTCATTAGAAAGGAGAAAAAGAGGCTTGACCTATGGAGCTAGTGGGGTAGAGGCCGTAGGGGGCTTTGTGGCACTTTGCATACTCTAGTTGAGCACCCAGCAAGTTTCGAGTTTGACCCATGGAGCTAGGTGGGAACCTTGTGTTCCCATAGTGTTGAGCACCCAACATTCTCTCTCTAATCAAAGGAGATAGTCTCTTGGGATAGACATCTAGAATAGTTCATCTCTTTGCAAAAAACACCTTAATTCCCTAAGTCAAAGAGAGACATAAAATTTACTAAAACTTATAGGACCACTTGCATAACATTGTTACAATCATTTACATTTCTCTACTTTGCAAGCACTTTATTTTAACTTGTTCATTTACTGGAAGTCATCATGTTCTAGTATATTTGTTAAAGTAAATGAGTTGATGCTTTAGGAAAATTATTTGAAGTTGATTATTGTGACTACATAGCCCAAGTAGAGACGTCACTGGTCATTTTGATTATTTGATTGTTTCTCTCTTTCATACATTATTGGTTGATTGTTAAAGGGTTTGATTGACATTGAAATATTTACATCACTGCACGTTGATTGTCATTTTTGTAATTTACAACTCCCAGAAAAAATTCTTCAAAAAAAAGAACTTAGTAAGTAGGGACTAACCCCCTTGGCCTTTAGGAGTTGTGGTCTAAACTGACGATTTTAGAACCGAGGTGATAGTGGGTTCTCAACTCATAATTTTCCCTCAGGAACGCACAGAGTGGTTCAGAGACTTACCCATGTCCAAGTGTTTTTTAGGCGGAAACAAAATGGAAGCAAAATTAAAGAAGATTTACAGTCTCAATAGCACAGAAACATTCTCGTAGGAAGAATTAAAGGAGGTACAGGAGTGTGAAGTAAAGCGAGAAGAGTTATTAGAAAAGGAGATTCAAATCTAGAGGTTAAAAAGCAGGGCCACTTTCATTAAAGAAGGATATAACGATACTAAATTTTTCCACAGGTACGCAACTCACAAGAAAAATGTAAATACAATTCCAGCAATAAAGGACACAAATGGGGAATTAGTACACTCGTTTAAAGAAAAAGCGGAGGTTGGGAAGCAATACTTCAAACACCTCTTCTCATAACTAATAGGATTCAATATCCAAGATATTTTGAATATTCTAAGTCTGTTTTTGAAATTGATTGGAGAAGAAATGAACAAAAACATGTTAGAATAAGTGTCTGAAGAAGAATTGGAAAAAATAGTTTACTCCTTTCAGAAAGGTAAGAGCCCTGGCCCTGATGGAATCACCATTGAATTTTATCAAGGTTTATTTGAACTGTTAAAATCATATATGTTAAAGGTTTTAAGAGAATCTCAAAGAGTGGGGAAGGTGTTAGGAGCACTCAATTCCACCCTTTTATCCATTTTCCCAAAAAACAAAACTCTTCATCTTCAAGGATTTTCAACCAATTTCATGTTGTAATGTTGTTTATAAAATTATTTCCAAAACAATAGTGCAACTTCTGAATCCAATCCTAAGAAAAATCATCTCGAAGGAACAATTCAAATTTCTCTACAACTGACAGATCCACGATGCAGTTTCTTTAACCCAGAAGGCTATCCACACCATCAATAAGAAAAAAAAGAAATATTTTTTTCTAAAGTTAGATTTTTCGAAGGCATGTGATAGGGTTAGTTGGACCTTCTTGAGACTTCTCTTGATACAGATTGGGTTTTCAGTAGAAATATTCAAATGGATAATGGGTTGCATATAGTCGGCATCATTTGCAATGCTTATCAATAAATCACCTTCAAATTTAGTCACACCTTCAAGAGGATTAATACAGGGGTGCCCGCTTTCCCCCTTTGTATTCTTTCTCATAGAAAATGCTCTGAGAATATTAATTCATCATTCCAGGAGGGAAGGATCCTACAAGAGAATAATGGTCATGAGCTCTGGAGAGCTTTCCCATATCTTATTTGTGGATGATGTGGTGATGATGGGAGAAGCTACTTGGGAGAACTTTAGGGGGAGTGAACAGATCCTCTATCTATACAAGAAGGCTACAAGGATGTACATAAACATGGAAAATTCCATTCTCCTAGAAAACTCCATCTATGAAATAGAGAAAAATAGGTTAGTAACAGAGGTCCCTTATATTTTAAATCCATTGTTGGAGGGTTTTAAATATTTAGGGTTCCTTCTTAAACCTAATGTGTATTCATTCAAGGATTGGATATGGTTATTTAAAAAGATCAAAGGGAGAATTGGATGTTGGGAAAACAAGGTTTTTTCAAGAGGAGGAATATTGGTGTTGCTCAAGGTGGTTCTGCATAGCATACCTATATATTGGGCATCAATAGCCTATATTCCAAAAGGTATACTTTAGAAAAGTAGAAAGAAGTTTTTTTCCTTTCTATGGACTACAAGTAAACAATCGAAAGGCATACTACTGGTAAAATGGAAATTGTTGGCCAACCTTAAGGAGCTCGGTCGTTAGGGTATAAAAAATCCCTTCCTTTTCTGTCAATCACTAGCAGCAAAATCCCTGTGGAGACTAATTCAAAACCCTCGTTCCTTTTGGGGAAATGTTTTGGTTTATAAGTACTATCAAAATGCTTCCATCATAGAATGGATGAGAATACCGGATAAATCCTATAAGAATGGATATATTGGGTGGAAATCATTTGTACTCGCCTTCCCTCAAATTGGGAATTGGATTTCTTGGTCCATAGGGAATGGGAAGGAAGTCTGCATAGGGGAGGATCCCTAAGTAAGAGTAGGTGAAAGATATAAGTTGTTTGGTCCTCTTATAGAAAAACTTCCAAGGCTTGGAATCTTCAGTCTTGGCCAGGTTTGCACACACTCTTTATAATTGGAAGGAAAAATGATATAGAAAAATGAGGAAGATCTTGGGTTGGAGGGAAGCTTCAAGGATGAATGGAAGGATTTCATCGTATTGTTACAATCATGATATATTCATTTAGAATAAGGTGCAAAATATAAATTGGTATGGTCTAAAAACTCACAACAGTGTAATTCTCAGCAAAGCTAGGTTATAGGAATGGTGCCTTAGAACTACACCAAGGTGAAAGGGAACTATGGGGGAAATATGTTTGGAAAAATTAAGGATCTCCAAAGGAAAATATTACCTTATGGATGGCCTTGAGCAATAAACTTATAACCTGGGAAAATCTAAAAAAATAAGGGTGGAAAGGCCTGAGTTGGTGTGTTCTATGCTATACAGAAGAGGAAACAAGATCTCACATGTTTGCTTTATGTTCTTATGCAGAAATAGTATGGAAGTCAGCTAGAAAAGAGATAATATCTCAAGAGCCTCATGCGGGTACTTCACTAGAGAAAAAATACTACGCATGGTGTTCAGACAGTTCGATCTGTTTCTTCGGTGCATTTCCTTCCTCCTTTACTTATGGAATTTGGTGGGCACACAATACAACAATTTTGCATAACACATTTACTCCTCATGAAGTGACGATGTCCCTTATTGTGCAGTGGACCAAGGAACACAAATACAAGGAGAAAGAACTCAATATGAGGAACCTGGTACCCCCTTTCATTAACAAGGAAATCCCTTGGGCTTACTTTAATGTAGCAATCCAATGAGACTCTCCATTGGGAGGTTCGGGAGTAGTTTTTTTTTTGTTAAAAAAACACAAGGTACAGATGAAATATGCTCTGGGACAATGCTCGAACAACAAAGCAGTGCTAACAGCCATGCATGCTATAATTGAGTTGGCTATAAACAAAAATATCACTAGTTTGTAGGTCTTTGGGTATTCCAAAATGGTAGTGGACTAAGTCAACAACAAGATTCAAATGAAAGCACCTCATTTACAGCAACTCTTAAAATCTATTAGAAGAATTCTGAATTTGTCCTCGGTCCTAACTATGTCACATGTATACAGAGAATTAAACATGGAGGCATGTAATCTGTCCAAACTTGCATTATTGTTAGCACTAGGACAGATGGAGATTAATGAAGTGCGGGAAGAATAGCAGGATACTAAATTTTCTAGAATGAGTGTTAAGAAAGGCTCACGATTTTGATAGGCACTATTTTTTAATAGCGAAAATTTCTTAGGATGAGGAAAGGAGCCNATATATATATATGCACTAGATATGTTTACTTAAAAATTGATATTATAATCTTATATATTAAATTTAATATATATATATATTGATGCACTAGATATGTTTACTTAAAAATTGATATTATAATCTTATATATTAAATTTATTTATTTAAAATTTGGTATTCTATTATGCATATGCAATTTTTGATATTCTAATATATATATATATATATATATGTTTATTAATTTATAAGATATAAGTTTTTTATATTAATATCTAGGTATTATGTTTACTTTTTTTATAAACTTTATTAAAAATACCTATAAATTATATTAAAAAAATAAAATTTAATTTTAAAATTTTAAGAACACAAATATATATTTAATAATTTGTTTTTATTTTATATTAATTAATTTTATATAGTTTTATTAAAAAATAATTTCAAAAATGAAAAATGTATATGTCACATGGTTCCTAGTAATTCAATTAGTTTTTACATGGTTCTTGATTTTTTTCCATGTGTATTTTTTATTTTTTCAAATCCTCCTAGCATTCTGAGAGGATTGAAAATTGTGGGCAACATTTATGCTTGACAATGCACATTTTAAAATAAAATTGGCACTACAAACATTGTCGGTTGATAAAAACGTATATATTTAAAACTTAAATAGATAAATAAAACCCAAAATTTAAATTTAGAACATATTTAAAACAAAACAAAAAAACATATTAAAAACAAATTTAAAATTTCGATTTCAATGGGTTTTTTGTTACAATTTCATTAAATCTATTGAAAAAGAAAACCAACAACATTTATGTTGTCGATTTTGTTTCCAAATGTGTAATATGAGAGCATGTTTGCTTGCTAATACACATTTAGAAATAAAACTAACAACATATACAATTTTGGTTGATATAAACTTACAAAAACAAATAATAATAATAAAATATTTTAAATAACAATAACAAAATATAAATGGAGTTTCTTGGTCCACCTACCCTGTGGACTCGAAGACATGGTTGTGGGAAGGTTTCATTGGCACCTTGTTCAATCTTGGGCACCTCGATCGAGCTTGAAATTGTTGGTAAAACTGTTAACAAGTCAGTGTCATGGTTACGAATGATCCTTGACTAGCCCACAAGCTCATATTTATTTATGTTTTTGTTTCAACAACTAGATATAGGGTTTAACAAAGCCCTCAATTGAAATTTAAAATCTCGATCGAGGTCTAATTTAAAACCTCAATCGAGGTATTTTAAAGCCCCCAATTGAGGTATTTTTAAGCCCTCAATGGAGGTAATTAAATCTCGATCAAGGGTTTAAAAATACCTCGATCTAGGGATTTCTACACATATTTTTGGCACCTTGCTTGCCAAAAATCATGAAGCACATTCATGGAATCACCCTTATTTTTCTATGAATTTTGAATCTTTTCAGTCTCTTGTTTTACATTTTTTAAGTGATTATTTTCAAATTTAACCTCAAATAAAAATGAGGATGATTCTAAGAGGAAGAATTTTCAAATTGGGGTTTGGCTTAAGGTTTTGATTACAACGAAACCACCCATGATTACCAAAAAGTTGTAATTTTAACCCACCCACCCCGTCCGCAAAAAAAAAGTGATACATGTATCACCAATTTTCATTTTAGGGTTGTTGTTTGACGGTTTTTTATAAAAAAATGATTTTTTATGCCTAGAGATATCATTCTTTGTATATAATTCTTGTTCTATCATATACTAGGTTGAAAAGGTTTTTCTTTTCATTTCAAAATAAAATAATCATTTTCCCTCTTTTAATTCTCTTGTTGTGTTTTTGGTTTCTTTGTCTATTTAGTCTTTGTAATATGATATCAGAACCATGATGAAGCAAGTCAAAGAAAAGCAAAAGAAGAACCATTCTCTCTTTTTCAAAGCCATGATGATAGGAAGTTGGATCAAAGCAAGAGCGGGGTCTATGCACTATCAAGTTCAATGATGCACCAAAAAAATTTCTTTGACACACACCAAAATGCCAAAGGAGGTTGGATTAACTAATGCTCCATTTAAATCTAGGATTATATCTTAAGAGAGTATCAATTTAATTTCAATTTAAATTCATATTTAAATTATTTTCTAGGTTAAATTAAAGATTAAAAATTAGAAGGAGGAAAAAAGTAGGAAATTTGATTTGCAGGTTTTCCAATAGAATTTTTGGGCAACTATTCTTTTTACCATATGTTTATATGGACATATCTGTACAACCATATAGATTATCCAAAACCCTTACTACGAATCAAAAGAATTTGGTTGTTGCTTATTGATTCAAATCTTTGAGAGTTTCATTGTAATTTCTATTTCCCCATTGAATTTTTTGAATTGTTTCATTAATTTCTATAATCTTAGAGGGAGGGTTCTATATTTCAGTAGTTTCTTGGAATATTTATAACAATTTTTTGCATTTTTATGCTATAAACTTTTTGGTATAAATTTGATTGAACAATGATAGATTTGGTAGTTTAGGAGAAACCCCTTGGCTTTTTGGCCATCATTTTAGTAATTTAGTTTCTATTTCAATAATTTTATCACAACATGATTTGACAAAATGGCTAGTTTGTCCAATATCATGTTCGAGGGTAACCAAAAAATCTCTCATCAAAATTATAATACATGGAAATGGCATATGTTAGCCATTTTTCAATGCTTATTTTTGGATTAGCTTGTGTTAGGTAAAAAACTCGACCAACAATGGCATGCAAAGACCAAGACAAATATCATGAGTGAAATAAAGGTGTGAAAGCACTTAAATTTATCTATGACTTATGAGATGCTTCCAAAAGTGTAGAATGATATCACTATGAAGTATTTTGCAACCATCCGGAAAAACTTAAAAGGCTTGCATGAAATCTTAGACAAAGGTAAAGCATTTTTTTCTTAAAATGTAATTGTTTTCTATTCATATGAATGAGGATGAATCTTTACCTGAGAATTTGGTGAAGTTTAAGAATATTACATAATAGCTTAATGTCACTGGGTCAAATATGGAAGGAGAAGATATTGTGGATATTACTCTCAAGAATTTACCAATTACATTTGAACATTTTTATTGAAACACTTAATATTATTGTTGTTGACAAAGACCTAAAATTTGATGAGAATATTTTGTGGCAAAACAAGTGGAAAAAGTAGTTCGATAAAGAAAATACAGTAACAAATTCATAACTAGAATTGGAAGCAAACCTCAAGGGTAATGGAAACATTACTAAAAAAAAATGGAATAAGCTCTTGTGATTCGGGTAATTGAAATATTTTCAAATGTCATTGTTGCAGAAAAGTGGGTCATAGAAAGAAGGTTTGCAAAAAGTGGCCATGGGATGAAAATTACAACGAAGGAATCCCCCACAAAAGGAGAAGACTCATTTTGTAAAACACCAAGGAAAGACCACTCTCTTTGCTTTTATGAATAATAAACCAAATCATGGAGAGTCATCTACATGGTATATAATGCTTATGGTGCATCATGTCATTTCACCAATAGATGAGATTGGTTTGTTCACTATGGTGTTTATGTTTTGTTTGTGGTTTTTATTGGTGGCAATGATTTTAGAACAAAAATACAAATAAATATATAGATTACCTTGGGAAGTAAGAAACTACTCTTTCTTAATGTCTACTATGTGTCATTATGGAATAGAATTTCTTCTAATTAGTCAAATTATGAGGCAAAGGCCCCACTTACATGTTATTTTCAGTGACCATAAATGCTACATGGTTAACAAGGGTAGTGAAGATAATTGATTTTTGTATTGAAGATAAAAGACCATTTAGGTTGGTTGATATAGAGGCAGAACATGCTTTTTCCTCAATAGTGTTTCATAAACTAGTTCATTTTGGCATCAAAGGTATTGGAATTTGAATTTGTAGTATCTTTCTCATTTGGATAAAGCAAGGTTAGTGGATGGTATTCCTAATTTTCAACAAAATTAGCAAGGAATTTGTGGAGATTGTTAGATGAAAAGAATTAATGAGCTCATTTTGATGAAGGATGGGATTGGATATGTAAGGGAGTTCTTTAGTTTATTCATGTGGATTTTTTTGGTCGATGAAGACATCAATATTTGGAGCCAGGTATTTTTTGCTGTTTGTAGACAACTTCACTAAAAATGTGGGTGTAATTTTAAAGTTAAAATTTAAATAATTTACTAAATTCAAGAAATTTAAAGCAATGGTGGAAAAATAGTCTCGAAATTGCGTTAAAATTCTCATGTCCAATAATTATGGAGAATTTTTTCTCTATGGAAATTAATAACTTTTGTACTCAAGAAGCTATTTACAGGAAGTGAACAACACCCTAAACTCCACAACAAAATGGAGTGGTAGAGAGGCATAACCACAATATTTGTCAAGATGACACATTGTATGTAAGAAAACAAATTTGTTCCTTACAGGTATTGGGTCAAAGAAATACATACAATAGTGTATTTTCTTAATATATATTTGATAAAGTAAATGCAAAAAAGTTTCAGATGAAACATGGTCTACATGAAAATAATACAATTCGTCATCTCAAAGTTTTGGTTCAAACGTATATATGCATCGGTCCATAAAGAAAAAAGAACTATATCCCAAAAGAAATAAATTGATTCTCACAAGCTACATTGAAGCTTACAAACCGTATAAGTCAGTTGATTCAAACTGAAAAAGTAAACTTTAATCAACATGTTGTGGTTCATGAGAAGGCAAGGATATTTCAAATGAATTTGGATCTAAAAATTTCTGAGAATGAGGAAATTTAAATTGGTAGCTTATGTAGGATTCTTTTACAACATCCACGTAAAAAGGGAAGAATTATAAGGATGAGCTTGTAGAAAATACCAGTCATGAAGCCATTTCATGTACCCCAAATCAAAAAAATTATAGTGTTGATGTGGAAGAAGGGGATCCTAAAAACCAAAATGATGGCATAACACCTTTGGAGATGTTTGGCTAGAGGAGATGAGGATATAAAGAAGATCAAGAAGAGGTAAAAACTCAGAGGCAAACAATTATGATTTAATGGATAACATTTAGCACTAGAGGCAAATAAATGGCATTAACATGAAAATTTCCATTCACACATTCTGCCAAACACTTGAATATCTAGGGTTTTTTTATTAAAAATTTACTCATAAACTTAAAATAAAAACCACCACTTCAATATCTTCTCAAACACTAAAGTATCAATCATACACATGAGACATAGATATTTTTGGTCAACAGACCAGGAAAAACCCCAACTCCAGGGAAAACCCTAGAAGAAGAAAAAATTATTTAGGAGAATACTCAAAAATAAATTCATCAACACATGAATTAATTCATTCAACCCTCACTGACAAAATTAACCCAAACTGGAGCAGCAAACAAAATACCTTGAAATTTGTGCTAATTAATAATTATACAACCTATTGTATAGCCCTCGCATGTGTGTTGTACGCCTGTACTTTTATGTTTTACTTACTTCCTCGAAAATCATGCCACATGTGCCATAATTTAATGTTGTTGTATAGCCCATCAGCCTGCAAAACAACGTTGCCTTGTGAGATGTTCCCACACGTGATGTTGTATGGTTGTCATTATGTTGTTGTACAGTCCTTTTGGATGCCTTGGAAAGTATCCTTATCCTTGCCTTGGGAATCATGCCACTGCTCTAGGGTATCTCTTCTCTCTCTTCAATCTTCTTATTCCTCTCTCTTCATTAATGGTGTGTATATAATTTGTTGTCTCTCTCTTTTTTTATAATTTAAAAATTGTAACCACCTATATTAACCACCTAATATAAGGTTGAGATACATTTACAAAATCAAGGGCCATCATTTAATGCACTCACAGTTAATAATTAATTCACTTTATATATTAAATAAACACTTAAGTGACACGCATTCTATAAAGTATGAAACATCACTTTGTTTATGTAATTCACTTATTACATAAATATAAAAGGAAAAATTCTAAGTCCTCAACAAACCCACACCAAAAATATTAGTGAGGACCTATAGAGTTATTTTTCAATGAAGCTCCAAAGCACTATCTCCATCTCTGACTCCTAAAACAACTCCCTCCTTCTCTAGAATCACTACTAGATACAAGTTCTCAAATCGATACTAGAACTCTAAAGCCTGAGACTTGACCTAAGCCTCATGCACCTACTCATCAACACCATCATTGGACTGGCTAATTCCCTTTCCAGTGCTTTAGAGAGAATCACTCTCCTCATCATAACCATGCACATCATATTCAACTCTCGCCTCATCCTCTAACCCTAGAAACCACCCACCTTCTCCTGGACGTACAATGTGCTCTCTCAAAAAATAGAGCATGTCCCTGCCATCTCCTAACAAAATGGTAGTACCAACTGGATCATCTCTCCGATACAGGAAAACATGGCCAGACCTCACCATCATGCCATAACCTTCATCTTCAAAGGATGATACTGGGAGTTTACTAAGTCTCATGCCAGGAACAAAAAGCACTCCATATATTTCCAATATCTCACCATGGTCTAGTTGGAACCTGACTTTTCCATCCCCTCGTATTTGTCTAAATATAGTGTCCTAGCCCCAACTCTATGATAATCTAAAAGATATCATAGATTCAAGTCATGTGTCTGGTTGCACCACTGTCAACAACCCATACATTCTCAAAAACATAGATCCTTATACTGGAATCAATAGAGACAAGAGAAAACTCTTCTTCAAACTTCGGTGCATGCTCTTCTACCGATGCAGATGTTTCCATGTCTCTCTCTATCTTCTCTTTATTCTTCTTAGGAAACGTAAAGGCATAATGTCCCATCTAACCACACTGGTAACATATGACATGACTGATGTTTTTCTTCTTCTTGTTATATTTTGTTGCAAGTTCCACGTTTTGCTCCACTTCTTCATTGACCTGACTACCCATAGACCCTTCTTGAATCTCCTCATGAGTAAAGTCATCCCATGATCTGGACCAATTAGGAATATTTTCTCTACCTACAATGCACTTCACAAATATGTCTCATTTCTTGGTGAAACCATTTAGGGTTGTCCTCACCATTTCTGAATCAAGGACAATATCTCCTACACTTGTTAACTCATAGATGACTTATGCCACACAAGTTAAGTAGGAAGAGAAACCCTCATCTTTTTTCATCTTGGAATTGTGTATCTTGTCAATCTTCTTGTTCTCATTGTTGGCTTTAAATAAATGGTTGAGGGTATCCCACATGTCTTTAGCAGTTTTCTTCTCTCGTAAATGTGGAATAAGATGATATTTCACTCCATCTAGGATCACTCTATGGGCTATGGATTCAAGGGATTCAAATTCATCTAATGCATTCTGGACTATAAGCTTAGTCATCTTGGTGTTAGCAAAACCCCATATCTTCCATTTTCTTAATACGACAGTAATCCTTAATTTCCATGGAAGATAGTTGGATACACCATCCTATCTATCCTCATATTGTATGCTCATCATTGGAATTTACTTACAACAAATCTTAACTGCAAGACAACAAAAATTCTAACTATGAATCACAATATTGAACCCTACTTCAGTTTAGCTCTAATACCATGAAGAAAATAAATGACATCAACATGAAAATTTCCATTCACACATTCTATCAAACGCTTGAATATCTAAGGATTTTTATTAAAAATTGACTCATAAACTTAAAATAAAAACCATCACTTCAATATATTCTCGAACACTAAAGTATCAATCATACACATGAGACACATATATTTATGGTTAACATATTGGGAAAAAACCCAACTTCAGGGATAACCCTAGAAGAGTAAAATTTTATTAAGAATAATACTCAAAAAAATTTCATCGACACATGAATTAATTCTTGCAACCCTCACTAACAAAATTAAGCCAGACTGAAAAAGAAAAGAAAAAACCTCAAAATTTGTGTTAATTAAAAGTTGTATAACCTATTGTACATCCCCACACGTGTGTTGTATGACTGTACTTTTTTTGTGCTTCTTTCCTCAAAAATCATGCCACACATACCAGAATTTAATGTTGTTGTATGGACTGTCAGTTTGCAAAATAGGGTTGCCTTGGGAAATTTGTCCATGCGTATTGTTGTATGGATATCAGTCTATTGGTGTACGATCCTTCTAGATTCTTTGGAAAGTGTGCTACTACTTTCATTGGCAATTGTTCCATTTATCTAGGGTATATATTCTCTCTCTTCAATCTTCTTCTTCCTCTCTCTTCATTAATGGTGTTTGTGAAATTTTTCCTCTCTATCTTTTTTTTGTACTTTAGAAATTGTAACCACCTATCGTAACCACCTAATATAGGGTTGAGATACATTTACAAAATAAAGGGCCATCATTTAATGCACTCACATTTAATAATTAATTCACTTTACTTATTAAATAAACACTTAAGTGAGACCCATCTTATAAAGTATGAAACATCACTTTATTTATATAACACTCACTTATTACATAAATATACAAGGACAAAGTTTAATTCCTCCTCATCACACCCACACCAAAAATATGAGTGAGCACCTTTAGATTTATTTTTCAACAGCACTTATATGAACCTTGGGAAGATGAAGAGCCTAAAGGGAGACTGGAGTGGGAAAATTCCATGCAAGTTGTTGTCCGCCAAATGCACACCAGCAGCAAAAATCTAATGAAAGTTGTCTCCTCACTTGAGAAAGTGGGAGAGGCATGGCCTTGGGGGAAAGCACAGAGCTAGGTACTATCTCCT
This sequence comes from Pseudotsuga menziesii, assembly GCA_001517045.1. Lineage (NCBI taxonomy): Eukaryota > Viridiplantae > Streptophyta > Pinopsida > Pinales > Pinaceae > Pseudotsuga > Pseudotsuga menziesii. Next base: position 58,774 of record LPNX011021382.1, on the reverse strand, counting down.
ACTCCTAGCTCCCTCGTTTAGGCTAACTCCTAACAAAGCCAAGGGGGGTAGTCCCTACAAAGAGTTTTTCTAAGGCTCAATTTTTCAGATGTTTTTATGGTTGCGGATGTGGATGGATGTTGTTTAGGTTTTTTTTTTAATTAGATCACAAATTATAATAATGAGATAACACAAGACAAAGATCAATCCACGTTGCTATGACAAGATTCAAGATGAACAATATTACGAATACTTATAAAAAGGCATCCATAGATAACTGATTACTTAAGCAAGATTCCAAATGGACAAGTGGTCCAAATAATATAAATATACAAAAGCAAAATAGACCAGTGCCAATATGGATTCAAAATATAGTGCTTGGGTTCCTGATAAGTCTCAAGAGATTGTTCGTGAAAGTATTGTGAAAATTTATCTTGGTTGATTGAAGATTTTAATGATATTGATTATTATGGCTAAGAACATAAGGTATCAACCGAAAGATATACCTTTAGTGGCTCCTTTCAATGACATGTCATACTGTCCAGTATTCCAGGATATGTGTCCAAGGAACTTAACCAGCCTGATTGAACTCTGAGACAACGGTTTGTTCCGATGTCACTAGCAAGAATTTTCCCACTACCTCAGTATTTATTGACAACATTGGTTCATTGGTTATGGGGGTGAAAGTTTTACTTATGGTTGTCACTTGTAAGATTAATCAAATTCCAATCACCGTTCTGAGTACGAATCCAACTTTTTAAGGTCGGAAGAGCATACTAAGTGATGGAAAGCAATGAAGTAAATTTTATGGAGAATGTGTGTTCAAAATATTTTATTAATGAAAAAGTTCAAGAGACTTACCATGCACAGAATTAAAATACTTGAAATGAAAAACAAATAATATACCCAAGAATCTCTTTCAGGTTTTAAGGCCTTAATCGAGAGAGCATGGGGGTAAGTTAAAAAACGAAATAAAAACAACTCTCCAATAGAGATAAATCTTGATCCACAAAGTGAGATTCAAGAGATTTCTACTTTTAAGAAGTTGAAATACTTTTGAAAGATGAAAATTTTAAATGATAAAGTAAACAACTTAACAATGAAATAAAATAAGCTAATCTAGCATTTAGTGTTCTAAGCAAGAAAATGAAATTACTCTAAGTAAAGCAAAACTAATCTAAGAACACAAAAAAATAACACCACAAACCTCCCCAAATGGGGGAAGTTGGGAGTGGGGGGTTAAAAACCCCACTCAAAAAAGAAAATATTTATTAAGTGTTACAGTTTGCCCCGGGAATTTAACCCTTGAAAAGGACTTTTAAGATAAAAGCTAGAAGACTAATAATGAAGCTCTTAAGAGCTTTTACAAAAAGGAGAGTGATGTCTCTTAGGTCTTCATGGTTGAGATCATCAATATTGGATCTTCCTTATGGTTATCTCCAATATTTTTACATTCTTCTTGCTTCACTTCTTGCACTTAGTTTCTCTTCAACACCTAGAAACGAACAAGTCCAATACTTGATATAAAAATTAAAAAAAACCTAAGATAAAGAAGGACGAAAGTGGGAAAAAGAGGGATGAAATAAATGAGTAAAAGAGGGAAAAACGGGGGAGCGAATAGTAGATAGTTGGCTGCAAAAATGTTAGAAATGGGGCAACGAACTAAGAAATAAGAGGGCTGCAAAAAAGGTAAAAACAAGGCAGCAACTTAGGATAAAATTAGCTGCAAAATATTTGAATAAAGAGGGCAGCGAAGGAATCACAAAGAGGACAATCAAACAACAAGGTGGAAGGAGGCCAAATCCAATCGAGAAGAAGAGGACAAACAATCAACAAGACAATCAACCAAAAGGTGGGATCAACCTCCGAACAAGGCGACCACTAGAAGCACTAGTCTTGAAAGCCTTCCAGTCTAGATGGATGTATGCAAGGATGTAAATGGGGAAAGAGAAGTAGCCACAAAATTATGTGGCACTTGGGATCAAATCCCAACCTTACTTTCTCATGTCAAAACTAACATATGATAACATAGAAATATGAAGAGAGAAGATAAATATTTTAGATCCCAACTTAAGAAAAGTAACCAAGTAACCAGAAAGAATTGATTTTGCTTGATGGATGAGCCAAAGAATTCGTATGCTTCTCGACTTTTTTGAATGAAGATGACTCCTTGTAGAACCTGTAGAATGAAGGTTCAAACCATAAAAGAGCTCTTGTATCTTGGACAATACCTGAAAGAAACACAACTTCAAGAGAAAATCATGGATTATAAAATATAGTGCTATATTGTTAGCCTTCAATAATCATAAAATCAAATGCTTAGGAATCAAGAGAGAAGGGAGCAAAGAATGATATCACTTCACAAGGTGAATCATAGCAAACAAAGAACTTCTGCATTGACCTCCAAAGTCATCAACTTTTATTAAATTTTAAGCAAAATATTACAATAAAAATTCTCCAGAGCTTCTATGCCAAAATCTCCATGAATAAGAGTGAGCAAAGCACCTCTATATATACAAAAAGGAAAGAAAATAGGGCTCAAATCCCTAAATCCGAACTAAGAGTAACACCAGAGTAATTGAATGAGCTCGACATGATGATTTGGATTTGAACTAAGCTGCAACTGAGTTGTAACTAAGTGCTGGAGTAATGAGGGGGGGGTGAGGTGGCTCATCCTCCCTCATAATGATCATCCAACCAATAGATTTAACCCACACTTCAACCAAAAAATGAATTTGACCAAAGAGGGCAAATTTTCGACCGATAGTTCAACTATTACACTGCAATACTTTATCTAAAACAAACCGATATTGATCGAAATCATCATAAATGTTCCATGCTGAGCTAATTAGCTCTTTATTTTATTCAACTTTGCCTTTTTTGGAGATATTTTGATTTTCTCCAATTTATTATTTTTTATTATTTTTATTAATATTTCTCATTTTTTGGGTTTTTTGAGAAAATATCAATTATAAGGCCAAATAATAGTCTGAAACTCAAGATAAGTGTGTCTAGGGGATAAATGAATGTTTTGGCTTAGAAAATAAGTGTTTATTTTCCAAAAACACCCCTCGAACCACTTAATTATTACAAATTGAAAATTTTCAATTAAACCATGGTCAAAATGGTTTAATTAATTGAAATTTTAATTAATTCCCTATAGTCAAAAAATAAAATAAAATAAATCACCACGCGTCTGGGGAAAAAAAAATCGGACATTGTTTTAATGTATCTTGGGGCTTAGGAAATGACCATGGAACATACCAATAATGCCTAATAGGTTCATATTTACTAGTTGGACTCTAATAACCCCCCGAGGCCCAAAATTCAAAATCGGGCATTCTAGCTTTGGAGGAAGAGGGAGAAAACCTCATCAATTATACTCGGATATAGGAAAAGAATAATTGACAAGGGAAAAAACTCCCTTGAATACCTTAGTTGAAATTTTACGTCTTAGGGGACCGAGCCACTCAAAACCCCTACTAGCACACTTTATTACAAAAACCAAATGGGGCATGGTCATTTCAACATAAAAATAAAAATGACTAGCCAAAATTGGCTAGGAAAAACATTCTGAACTTCTCCTACACTGAACATGAACATTGACCATGCCCATCAAATGGCGGCTCAACAGGAAGTTCAACTATGGTACAAAATAGTTGGTAACACAAGTCAAACATGAGACTGTAATGAAAAATTAGACATGGGACCTCACAAAGATATCTCTTTGGAAGAATACCATTGGCTACAAATGGGCTTATAAACTCAAATTTAAAGTAGATGAGATACTTGACAAGCATACAACAAGACTAGTTGCAAAGGGATTTGAATAAAAATAAGGAATTGATTATGAAGAGACCTTTGCTCACACAACAAATATTAACACAATTTGTTTACTTCTAGCCATGGAAACCCAATTCGGTTGAAAAATATACTCGATGGATGTGAAAAGTTCCTTCCTCAATGGAGATATGGAGGAAGAAGTATACATGCACCAGCAAAAAGGTTTTCAAGTTTCGAGCAAAGAACACCTAGTTTGTTGACTAGAGAAAACCCGCTTTGGCTTGAAGCAGGTACCCAGAGATAGGATAAGCATCTAGTAATTAGTAATTTCCCACCATCTCATCCGGGGTGAAGAATTGTACAATTCAAGAAAAATTAATTGCATACAACGAATGTCTTAAATAACCTGAACTAGTTGAACTGCCCAAGAAAAAACTAAATAATACTTATTATTTTAAATATGAAGGAGGCGGTGGAAGAAGGGAAGGTGGTGGAAGAAAGGAGGGGAAGGAGGTATAAGGAGGGGGATCGAATGGTTGAAGAGGGGGATTATTTTTGGAGATTATTCGGGAGAGAATTTTTACAAAAGAAGATGCTGGAACAGAGGGGGAAGAAAACTGGAGGAGGGGGTTAACTCCAGAGGAAGAATTACACTCATCAAACAAGGAAGTTGCTATCGGGTTTATCGACACATGGGCTCGGGGGCTAGGAAACCCGTCAGTTTCCTAGGGCCAGCAGGTTCAACGCTGGTCAGCAGGGTGGATCAACCGAATTGGCATCAAGGCTCAGACGAGGCTCGGGCGAGGGAAAGGCAAGGCTACAGGAGTAAGGATTCAGGGACTATCTTCATCTTGCTTAAAGTTCATATATTTTTCGGTGTAACCCTCTCGTTAATGCAAAAATAAACGAATCTTGAAAATCAGAATAAATATAAATGTCATTTTGATGTTACATTTTAGGACTTAGTGCTCTGTCGGGCAAGCAGAGCACTACAGAATGGTATCAGAGCCCTAGGTTCTAATACTGGAACCTAAAGGGGCCCTCTAGGAGAAAAATAAACATTATATGGAAGATAAATCAAAACTAAAATTTTACACACTGTAAAATAAATAAATTGATGTATAGGGTTTTTGTAAATTGAAGATTTATTACACAAGTAGAAAGAGGTTCTAAGTTACAACGCACATAATGAGTGAATATTTTGAGAACAAAATTATCCTAAAGACCATAAGCTAAATGCTAGTAGCATACCCAGCATTCTCTTCTGTGCAAAACCCTCTTCTTTCATAACCTGAATAAAAAAAAAATTTACCTGCAAAAACAAAACAAAAGGGCACTACATAAGACAAAATATGGCAATACGAGAACCACTACGAAAAGCATATATTTTCATTACCAGTGCCGTATAAAACTGTGTCGGGAGCTGCATAAACAAGAATAATAATGGAACTGTTGGCAGAGTAATATAAAGCCTTTACAAAAGCCAGGGTAGAAGAAATTAAGAAAAAGCAAGCAAGAAATAATGGCACTGATCTAAATTTTGTGGACACTATTCTATATTTTGCGCAGGAGAAATGAAGAAAAAGCAAGCAAACCTTTTTTAGTTGGCACTGACCTAAATTTTGTGGAGAATATTTTATATACATGGATAATATACTCTATATAGAATACATAAACTCCTCTGCTGATGAATCGACACTATTCCGAACCTCTATTATACATTTTATATAGTAATAAAAACAAACCTAATCCAACCGCCCGTGTTTTTTTTTTGCTTCTGAAAATTCGCTCTTTAGAATATTTCATTTTCTATTCTTTATTGCCCTTAGTTTAGTAAAGAGGAGAATTCACGCGGGGGTGGGTAATATTACCTCTTCCGTAGGGACCGAACAGTGAAGCTTATTCAGTAGTAGAAGGAGATAAATAAATTGGTATGATATTAGTCTCTTGCCGGGATTCCCTTCTCGTACAGCACGCTAACGAGCAGCTGGCGTTTTTGAACTCTTCATCATTGTGGGGCGGAGTTACACACACCATTTGCATTTTCATCCTCATCAGATCTGAATGCATTGAATCCCAGATCGCCATCACATGTGCCAAACATTTAGAAAATAAACGTTACTGCCATACTGACCTATAGAACAGAGGGCCTCTCCACCCAAAAAAAAAAATTTACCAAATTAGTCTTAAAATAAACTTGAATTTATCCTTTAATGGGTTTTAATGTAACTATTTTAGTTCGATTATTTTTGTAAAGAACGTAACTTTTCAACCGTTAGTGTGAAACTTATGATTTCCAAAGAGTATATAAATGAATGAACGAGTGGGAATATCTTGAAACAACCATTAAAATTTATGCCGCATCTTCGTCGGTAATCAGCAATGGCAGGCTCACCTGCATTGCCATTTTCACACAGCCCAGTGGAGAGCTCACCAGCTACTCCGCCTCCCGACGTAGCGCAAATATCAGATTCAAAGAGTGCCCCTCCAGACCGCTTTAAAGGCTACGAAAGGAGACTTGAAATCGAGTTTTTCCCAAGCCAAATTGCGGGAAATCTAGTGTTAAGGGCTCTCGATTGTTCACAGCTCGATGTAATAGCAGAAGCAGCCCCATCATTAAAATCATCCACTCTAACAGGGTTTTCTGTGACATTCTTAACCTGGGTGGAAGATAAAACGCCAGATTTTGCCTCTAGTTCTGCGGATTCAACCGGCGTTTCCTTCTGTTGGGAATCTCCAGATTTCTCTTTGGCTTCATCCTCCTAAATTTTTTGCGGCAATTCACGGCCACCAGATTCGACCACAGGCTGCTTGTCTGTGTAGTTCTCCTGCGGTTTGTGTTGGGCTTCGCAGTCTGAGAGTGTAGAAGAATATTTCAAGCCTCCAGCGTCCATGGCACCCTGCATCCCCTGGACAGTCAGTTTCTTCCAGTGGATGGCTCCTCCCTTGGATGAACTGTCTATCGTCGCCATTTCTGAAACCGAAGCTTTTAAAACACACTTTAATACTGGGAAAGAATGAAGGCCCTAGGGTGCCATATGATAGCAACGTAGATCTTCCTCTCCCTCCAAATCGTAGAGCAACGTAGAGCTGTTGCTCCTCTCTAAATCATGGAGCAGAGTAGAGTTGCCTCTCCTCTCTAAATCAGGGATACCGGGCACTGAAACCTAACATGAAATTGGAGGAAGGGCTCGGAGGGCCGCCATACAAGAGAAAGGAGATCGCCCAGTGTAATCCAAACCCTTGCCATGGAACTTAGCTTGAGTTGCAGGTTGCAGAGCTCCTCCATCTAGAAATGATTGTAAGAAATGAGATATTGGCACGCGGGCGTGGAAGGAGTATCACCTTTTTAAAAGCCATCCTTATTCAGCTGAGGACTCGTGGATTACTAGCAGGTGAGCTTCATGCAAGGGGAGCCTCATGCATGTGCCCGCGTGGCTTACATGCACCATACCTTCACGTGAGTAAGGTAGGGCAGCCTTCTGGAAGGTGGATATAATTTTATGTAACTTTATATTTTAATTGCCAGTTGGAGCTTCGATGGAGGGACTCACTCCGACATCTCACTTGAATGGATTACACCAATATATGACCACTATTAAAATTTGAAAATTGTAAAAGTTATTAAGCGTTTTATAATTAATTTAATTAGTCTATTATGTATTTTAAATAATTTATTATAAATTATAAATCCTTAAAGTATTTAATGTATTAAGCTTTAGATAATTAATAAAGTTTACATCTCATTAATTTAATATATCTATATTTATATATTCATAAAAATAATAAGCCAAATCCTTTAGTTGTCTTTTCTCCAGTATTGGAAATGCAATTGAATCCATAATCAATTGTAAAATTATTATCATTAAAACAGATTTAAAAACGCATAATGTTAAATTGTATTTTCCTTTTCGAGGGGAGTTGGGGATTTTGCATTCCCAGGGTTTAATTTGGTAGTTTAGTATTGCTTTGCCAATATGCGGAAGCCTTTAGATCATTTTGTTAGTATGGTAGACTTTAACATGGAGCAAACTGATAAATATTTGCTTGTATATACTTTAAAGTACTTGTATATTTTTCTTAGTATTAATTCATAGAAATAATCAGTTTAGTTTCCTTTTTGTAGACCTTTAAAACATACATATAAATGTATGGAGATTTTTGATGATAAACTATACTAAAACAGCTCCAACAGCTCCTCCAGTTAGGTAGGCTTGTTTTGGCTACATCAATTCTATTAAATTCAATTTAATGTTTAAACCCCAAAATTGTTCCTCATGATTCCATGCAGAGTAACGCGTGTATCTGTTTGCACGAGCATGTATCTGTTTGCAATGTTTTACATGTTTTCATTTTATTTTATTTTATTTTTTATCCTTTTACAAAAATTAAATTATAAAGATAAGTGTGTTGTAAACCACACATTGTCTGGTTCATTGAAAGAGTTAGCTATCTCTTAGTGCGCTTTAAATAATTAATTTATTATTAAATTAAAATTAGATGTTATCAGTGGTTTGTAATTTAATATTTAAATTAGATTCTATGTTCAATTAAGTTAAGATAAAAGTTCTCATTAAAATAGATGTTAGGGTAATTAAATGTAGTATTTAATGTGATTTTGCTTTAATCTAATATTAATTAGTTAGAAATAGCATTTAAATGTTAAATGTTGGGAGTTGAATGTTAATTGTAAACCTAACAATATAGATAACATTAAAATTTAGATATGGTAACGTTACTTAGTCTATGTTATTGGAAATTCAAGTATTAAACTTAAGACATTACCGAGACTTTGACTGATAGTCGAAGAGGCGAGATGGATGTGAAATAAGAAAAACAAGACACTGTTGAGAATAGCATTACAAGCTGAACGTTAAGGCACAGATTAAACCCCCAGAAAAAATCGTTTAATGAAAGTGACTATGCAAGTTTTACGCAAATATTGACAATTTGTCTCTATGCATAAATATAAGCATTGCATAACTAAATTTTATCTCTGCAATTATTAGATTGAGATAATAATGGCATAATGTTATTGAATATGCCAGGAATTATCATGGTTCAAACATGCAGAGGTCAAGGTCGAGGTCGAGGTCGAGGTCGAGGTCAACCACCCTCACCGCCACCACAGACCCCACCACAGACACCGCCAAGGACAACCTCCAGTCCTGAGATGGGGGTGATATTGAGATCCTTGGAAACCATCATGGCCACACTAAACAGACAGTCAGAGAGGATCCTAGAGGTAGAAACCACACAGGTGAGCCGAGAAAACTCTGAGAGGCACAGGGCCCAAGGCAAGAACCGCTTCAGGATATTTCTAGAGAGATGCAGAAGATCAAAATTCCCGAGTTCTCAGGAGGAGGACCGGGTAAGCACGCCGAAGCGTGGCTCGAGGGTATGAAGAGGTGCTTCACACTAAATGAGTATACCTCGAGTTCTAAGGCTAGAATGGCCATCTTCCAGCTAAAGGGCGATGCCCTAAATTGGTGGTCAGACCTCGAGAAACAATTGCATCTTACTCCTTTGTCTGTTTCATGGGAGTTATTCGAGGAGAGGTTCAACATGAAGTATCTTCTGGCTTATTATAGGGAATAGCAGGCAGGTTCCTTTCATGCTTTGGTACAGGGAAACATCACAGTGGAAGAGTATGAAGCTAGATTCATGGAACTGGTAAAGTATGTCCCATACTTGGACTCGGATGATCGACAGGTGGAGAGATTTGTGTATGGACTCAACTACAAGATCAGGGCCACAGTACGGATGTGGAAGCCATCTTCAGTTGCCATGGCAGTTGAGTATGCTTGCTATGCTGAGGATATGTCAGATGCAAAGGGAGGAAGTAAGTTGATAGGATCCAATCAGTATGTTACAGGGAAGGCCCCATGACTGTACTTCAGAGGAGGATAATCCAGACCTCCTCCTTATGGTAACAGGTTCACCCCGAGAGGTAACACTTCAGTTAACTCAGTATCGGAGGCTTCGTCAACAAACCATGGGAACCGAGGACGAACACAGGGCAATTCCTATAGAGGATCGGGAGGTTTTAGAGGATCTAGGGGAAGGAACACATCCCAGAGGACTCCTCCCAACAACATGCAAGAACCACCTAATGTCTCTTGTTGGGGATGTGGAGGTCCCCATTTTCAGTGGGATTGTCCTAAGGGGCAGACTAGCAGCAGGAAGAAGGAACGAAAAGAATCCATGGGCAATTCTGATAACACTCATCGGATTCATGCAACTGTTCACAACCACCAGGAAAAACATCAGTCCACCGTAGTAGAATCCACTGGTAAAGTAAACAATGTCAAACTTAAAATTTTATTTGATCCTGGTGCAACAAATAGTTTTATTTCACCATATGCATTAGATAAATGTGGGTTGGCAGCCTGCAAGCATGATGATTTTGAATCGTTTGAGATGGATTCAGGGGTTAAACAAGCAGTAGGTCTTAAGGTAAGGGGGTGTCAAGTTGAATTAGGAGTATGCACCACTAACTTGGACGCTTATGTCACCAATTTGGGCACCTATGACCTCATTGTCAGCATGGATTGGTTAGAAGGCCATAGAGATTTCATGGATTGCTATGCAAAGAAAGTCTTGTGCCTTGATGATGAGGGTCGAGCAATTCAAATCCAGGGTCGAAAGAGGAAAATATCCCTCTGTTTCATCTCCGCAATGAAATCTAAAAGGTGTTTAAGACAAGGATGTCAGTTGTTCATAGTTGAGACGGTGAGAGATAGTAAAGGAAATTCCTTGAATTATTACCCAGTATTATCTGAGTTCAAGGATGTCTTTCCAAAAGGACTTCCACAACTACCTCCAGAACGAGAGATTGATTTCACGATCGAACCGAAACCCGGTGTGGAGCCGATCTCAAAGACTCCTTATAGAATGACAACCCCTGACCTTCGAGAGTTACAGATCTAGTTAAAAGATTTGCTATACTTGGGACTAATTAGACCTAGTATCTCACCATGGGGAGCACCAGTGATATTTGTTAAGAAGAAGGATGGATCTTTGCTACTGTGCATAGATTATAGGGATTTGAACAAAGCCATAGTGAAGAACAGGTATCCTATACCAAGAATTGATGACCTGTTTGATCAGATGAAAGGTGCATCAGTCTTCTCTAATATTGATTTGCGGTCGAGGTTGTGGAAATTGAACCAAGTGATAGATTAATTTTACTCACAACAATTAACAATTGATCATGCAAAATCACTCACAAAGAGACTAAAAATTGGAGCTGAACACTAAACTGTATTAAATCAGTGTACAATAGCCAACCCTATAATAACATAGGTTGCTGAATAAATAACATACATCAGGGATTCAAATGCATGAGGAGCAATTCGAATCTAGCATAAAGCAGGCTTACTAAAAATAAGCAAACCCCCATAGATGTAAAAAGTTGATCCCAAATCTGTCATGGAGCTCACGAATTAGCAAAATGGCTTAGGAAAGCTAAAGAGTGGTCGAATGGCAGCTCATACATGCTTTTGCATGGAGAAAAGAGTGGAGGATGAAGAGGACAAAAAACTAGTTCACCTCACCTAGTCTAGCTTTTCTATTTGCCTTAAAACACTGAAAAAGCAGGGAATAAAGCATAAAAAGCAGAAGGGCGCCTAGGAGGCCAGGAATAAAGAAGATTTGATTCCTTGGGATTTTCCATGCACTACATGAGTCAAATGAGGCATGTTTGACCACTATCGATAGGTAAAAGACAACTTGCACAAGGTGGGACACATGAACTAGGCTAATAAGACAGAAATAATTAAATTAATGTCTAAATGGGTAAACTATGGGTTGATTATTCTAACAGAGGTATCACCAGCTTAGGATTAAAGAAAATGACATTTCTAAGACTGCTTTTCGAACTTGATTTGGGAATTATGAGTTCGTAGTAGTACCATTTGGTTTGACCAATGCTCCAGCAGTATTCATGAGCCTCATGAATAGTGTATTTTGGAATTACTTGGACCACTTTGTTCAGGTATTCTTAGATGACATTCTTATATATTCTAAGAATGAGAAGGAGCACAAGGAGCACTTGTGGTTAGTCTTAACTTGCTTAAGGGAACATAAACTATTTGGTAAATTGTCGAAGTGTTCTTTCTTCCAAAAGGAGATTCACTACTTAGGGCATACCATCTCAGGAGAAGGGATCTCAGTGGACCCAGAAAAGGTGAAGGCCATCGAGGATTGGCCAATTCCGAAGAATGCGCATGAGGTGCTTAGCTTCATGGGATTAGCAGGGTATTACCAAATATTTGTGGAAGGATTCTCCAAGATTGCAAAACCCATCACCACCTTGCAGCGAAAGGGAATCCGATATGAGTGGACCAATGAATGTGATGTCGCTTTTCCTGAATTAAAGAGATTGCTGACAAGTGCACCAATCCTACGGGTACCAGACATGGATAAAGACTTCATGGTATGTACCGATGCCTCGAAGCAAGGGTTAGGAGTAGTTCTAATGCAGGAAGGTGGGTTAATAGCTTATGCATCTCGTAAGTTGAAGCCTCATGAGGAGCAATATGCCACACATTATCTCGAATTGGCAGCAGTAATGCTGGCACTAAAATTATGGAGACACTACCTGGTTGGTAGAAGTTTCACACTTAAAACAGATCATCATAGTTTGCAGTATATTTTTACACAAAGGGATCTAAATGCTAGGCAACGACGATGGAGTGAGTTCATGAGTGAGTATGACTTTGGTATCTCATATATCAAAGGAAAGGAGAATGTGGTGGTAAACGCTCTAAGCCGAAGGCCGAGGATTTTCTCCTTAATCCCCTTGAGAGTGGATTTGAAGGAGAAAGTGCTCGAACAACTCTTGGGAGATGGTTGGTATATAAAGGTAACCTCAGATATTCAGAGTGGGAAGAAGTATGAGTCGAAGTATTATGGGTAACATATTGAGGAAGATGGGTTGCTGCGGTACCAAGGGAGGATGTATTTCCCTAAAGAAGGGGATCTGAGGGAAGCAATCCTTAGAGAGGCCCATAGGGCACATTATTGTGCGCACCCTGGAGTGAAGAAGATGTATGCAGACATGAAGAAGCTCTTCTTCTGGGCTGGTATGAAGAGTGATGTAGTAGATTTTGTTTCGAAATGCCTAGAATGTCAGCAAGTCAAGGCAGATCATCGACACCCAGCTGGTCTCTTACAGCCTCATGATATTCCTGAGACTAAATGGGAAGTCATTTCCATGGACTTCATTGTGGGATTGCCCCTCACATCCTCAAGACATAATGCTATACTCGTGGTGGTCGACAAACTAACCAAAAGTGCCCACTTCATTCCAGTTAGAGACACTTATGATGTGACGAATGTAGCAAGGGTATTCATGAATGAAATTGTATGCCTTCATGGAGTTCCAAAGAAGATCATTTCTGACCGAGACCCTAATTTTACCTCCAGATTTTGGACAAGCATGCAGTCAGCATTAGGGACCCAGCTGAACTTAAGCTCAGCTTATCATCCCGAGACAGATGGGCAGACAGAGAGGGTGAATCAAGTAATGGAGGACATGCTTAGGATGTATGTTATGGATCAGCAGACACAGTGGGAGAAATATCTTCCTCTAGTGGAGTTTGCATATAACAACAGTCATCACAGCTCCATTGCTATGCCTCCATACCAAGCATTGTATGGGAGACCTTACAGGACCCCACTTAGTTGGGGCAGGTTGGAGGATCGTGTTTTAATCGGGCCTGAGTTGCTTCAAGAGATGGAAGAGCAAGTGGTACATATCAGGAAGCAGCTTAAAGAAGCACATGATAGACAAAAGAGTTATACTGATGCACACAGAATTGATAGAAGTTATGAGGTAGGGGATCGCGTATTTATATGCATCCGACGGAATAAAAGTACCATTCGGTTTGGAAAGGGGACCAAGTTGTCACCTCGCTTTATAGGGCCATTCGAGATTCTTGAAATAATCAAACCGGTAGCTTATCATCTTGCACTGCCACCCCACTTGTATAGGACTCATAATGTATTTCATGTTTCAATATTGCGACATTACAAGATTCATTGGAAGGACTTGCAGGTCTCGGACGAGGAAACCTTCACGGCCGAACCATTACGTATACTGGATCATAGGGTTCGAAAACTCCGTAGTCGACACGTGGACCAAGTTAAGGTCCAATGGAACAAGTATAGCCTAGGATCTGCTACCTGGGAGGACACAGAGACTATGTGTCAAGATTTTCCCTCACTATTTTGACCATAACTTCGGGACGAAGTTTCCTGAAGGGTGGGTGTATGTAGTGCCCTATATTTTGACTTAGGCATATTTACCACTCAGACTTATTACACTGTATTTACTTATTATCTGTGGACTCAACTATACTCCGTAAACTATATTTTGGCATGTTATATGTGATTATTTACTGATGTTATGATGTTATCAGGATTATGCTCTAATTATGATATTATGATGTTATCATGCTTATATTTATGCTTTGATTATGATGTTACGATGATTAACATGCCTATGTAGATGCTTTGATTATGATGTTATGATGATTATCATTTATATGAAATTATTGTGCTTATGCGATTACCATGCGGTAGTCGTCATCAAATTCATTTATTGCATAACAAAAACATATATTTGATTGCAATCTTTGATATGATGTGATATGTATGATGTGGTACATGGGCACCCATCCATGATGCGATTTATTTTATGATTTTATGTGATGAAAGGAAATAATGTTGATAATATGGACCAGCTATTGATTTAATATTATTATGAATGCATGTTTGCATAGTGCTAACCTGCAGGGTACAGGGGGTATGTGATAGCCAAGTGTGTGATGCAAAGTATGACTCAATACATATCTTGAAGAGAGCCTTAATTGCCAAGTGATGCTATGATGACATGTACCAATAAACTCGATAGCAACGCAGTATGGTTTGATGGGGTATATACCCAGTATTTTGAGAGGGATGGATGTATTTCCCACCCTATGTCACTTTGATACCCGAGGTCGTGGGAGGGCAGTGTTGAGACATGCTCCCCAAGTTGTTGTGATGACGATGGTCGGATGCCTGCTAGGAGAGGCTAGGTCCGCTAGTTAGTCGACGCTACCACTCTTAGGTTCTGTGTGGGAAGGTCAGTACAGCTGGCATCCATTTTGTACTAGCAAAGGAAGGAAAGGGAGGATGCGGACGTAGTTTAGGATGGTTTGACATATTAGTTATTATTATTGAGTGTTTGAAATTTATGATACCGGATTAGTGATGGTAGGTACCAATCTTAATTGACTAATTAATAAGAACATAACTGTTAAATAACTCTGAATATCAAAAGAAATCATATTATATCTGTATATTTGTCTTGTTGCGTGAAATATTATTTGTATCAGCTAGAATTTAGGTGTTTTGGTTATAGTACATGTGCAGCCTGTGCATGTACTGGCCATTCATGCACACCTCACACATGCACGCTAGTATGAAATATTAATTGAAAAACATTAAATAGTTGGATGGGTTAACTAAGTAATTGTGATTTATTTAAACCTGTAAATGTACCTTATTTATTAAAAATCAAGGTGCGAGGGGACTTAACAATAAACATAAACATGTCAATGTTATCATTTCAATCAATTAATAATAATACTGCAATTAATGATTTATTGATTAATAATAATTATTATTAATTTTATTATGTTGTTATTATCTATTATTATTATTGTATATTATTAGTGTTTATTATTAAGTACTTATTATTAAGTTATTAATAACATATAATAATTGACAATACTATTATTACCATTATTTTACCATTAAACATAAAACTTAAACAAAAAATATTGGTTTAATTTTATGACAGTTGGTTATGTTTTAAAATTTACACATTCAATTCAATAGGATAAGCATCTAGTAATTTCCCACCATCTCATCCGGGGTGAAGAATTGTACAATTCAAGAAAAATTATTTGCGTACAACGAATGTCTTAAATAACCTGAACTAGTTGAACTGCCCAAGAAAGAACTAAATAATACTTATTATTTTAAATATGAAGGAGGCGGTGGAAGAAAGGAGGGGAAGGAGGTATAAGGAGGGGGATCGAATCGTTGATGAGGGGGATTATTTTTTGAGAGTATTCGGGAGAGAATTTTTACAAAAGAAGGGAGGAAAGAAGATGTTGGAACAGAGGGGGAAGAAAACTGGAGGAGGGGGTTAACTTCAGAGGAAGAATTTCACTCATAAACAAGGAAGTTGCTATCGGGTTTATTGGCACGTGGGCTCGGGGGCTAGGAAACCCGTCGGTTTCCTAGGGCCAGCAGGTTCAACATTGGTCGGCAGGGTGGATCATCCAAATTGGCATCAAGGCTCAGACGAGGGAAAGGCAAGGCTATAGGATTAAGGATTTAGGGACTATCTTCAACTTGCTTAAATTTCAGGTATTTTTCGGTGTAACCCTCTTGTTAATGCACAAATAAACGAATCCTGAAAACCAGAATAAATATAAATGTCATTTTGTTGTTACATTTTAGGACTTAGTGCTCTGTCGAGCAAGCAGAGCACTACAATTTAGGTGTATACATTTGGAAAACAAAACAAAAAATTTGTTTTACAAGCAAGGTATGCCAAAGTTTGTTAGACGGGTTTATGATCATAGATTGAATGTGGAAAAATGGATAAAACTTCAATCAAAGACTAATTCTAAGGTGGTTATTGAATTATTCTATAGCAAACTAGTGGAGAGCTTAATCAATCTTACAACATTAGACCTCACTTGAGCTTTGAATTTGGATACATCTCCTAATTCATGACTGCAACTCCAAAGGTAGAACATTGAACAACAACAAAAAGACTGTTATGTGAAAAGACATTAGATTTTGGCATTCTATATGGGAAACATAGTGCACCTCAAATCTGTGGTTATAAACTTATATGTATTTACATTGGGTAGGATCATTGGATGCCAAGAAATCCACGTTAGGTTATGATTTTAGTCTTTGTATTGGAGTAGTCATATGGACCAACAAGAAGCAACATAAATTTTCCCTTTCCCTAACTGAAGCATAATACTAAGCAATTATGAGAGGAGCATGTGAAGTAGTATGGCTCAGATGGATGCTTATAGAAATAAAGATTCAACAAAACGGCCCTACCCTATTATACTCTAATAATTAGGGAGTTCTTAAAGTAGAAAAGAATCCAATATTCCACAAACATACTAAACATGTTAACACCCATTCTCACTTCATCCAATAGCATGTAGAAGATGGAATAGTTTAATTTCAATACTATTCTATAGAGGATTATATTGTAGACATTCTCAACAAGTCATTGGGTCTAGAAAAAAAAACCCAAGACAAACTTGGTGTATTTTATAGATTAACCATTAAATAGTAATGTCAAAATGTAAAGGCATTCTAGGCTATAGATTTAAGCATATTATAAATATCACTTAATGGCTTTAAGTCACTTTATATTTAATCATTTTATTAAAATACATATAACCCATTTTAGGGTTTGTTCAATTAAGATTTGGTTTATTTCATCTCATTATTATAAATATAAATTTTTTCTCTTCAATACAGAATGAAGAATAGTTTTCACTCTTTCAATGTTCTCCTTTGATCTTATTTTTTCATATTGATTTTCATAATATTATACCTAAATCATTTAAGATGATATGAAATATGAAAGATACACTTATGCAACATTATTAATAAAGTATACCATACATATAACATTATTTTTCTCCACTATTATGTACAAAAGCATAAACCCTATATTCCTACATGGTATTTAAGCATGATATTGACCTTGAACTCTTGAAAATCAAAAGTTCAAGAAAGAGTTTGGAATAGTTTGGTGTAAGCAAAGACATTTCAAAAGTTCTTTATAATTTTTCTCCATTATTGTGTATAACATCATAAACCCTAGATTCCTATTGACCTTGACCTTGAACTCTTGAAAATCAAAAGTTCATAAAAGAGTTTGGTGTAAGCAAAGACATTTCAAGAGTTAGAAAAGAGTTTGGTGTAAGCAAAGCCATACTTGAGGAAAAGAGTTTGGAACAAAGACTTACTAGAGGAAACTATAATCATCTTTTAATATTAAATGGGAATAATTATTATTATTTTAAATGTTCTAAAGAGAGTTTCAAAACTATTCATCGTGACTATCAAAGAAAATGCTCGTGTGGCTCCAATGAATAGATTTTTGAATTATAAAATATTTTGTAAGTTGTTTTTATTAACTTATAAAAGGTAGCTGGTGTCTTTATTGTGTTAGCATGTTGTCATTGATAAAATCTATTTTGGTCATTGGTTTGTTACTTTTACAAAAAGTAGGACCGTAAATGTAGTTTTTTTTATGATGTTTAGTTGGTTTTTTAAAAGGTTTTTGGTTATTAGTTATTTATTTTTTGCAAACTATTGAAGGTTGTATAAAGAAGTTTGTCATAAAATGAAACTGGTTGTAGTTTTGATTATCTTTTGAATATCAAATTACATTTTTTTTCAATTATTTTATTGAATCCTTTGAAAAAAATGAGGAGTGCTAAAGTGGTATCACTCAACATATATGAGATATATTATATTTAAGTCACTTTATATGTTAAACATGTGGCTAATGTATTGTTCATTGAGATATATGTATTTAAGTCATATGTTAAATATGTGATTAATGTATTGTTCTTTTGTAAGCCTTTGGTATTAGTTTAAAGGTTAATATGTGATTAATGTATTGTTAGAAGTTGTAATGAGAAGTCATTTTCACATTTCACCTAACTAATTAAGGCAATATAAATATATGAGGTAAGAGAGATATTTATGCAACATAATTAATAAAATATATTATTTAACCCTTCTTCATTATTGTTTGTGAGCATCTATATCTTAAAATTATACAACGTGGTAGATGAGTATGCTTTCTACCAAACAAATAATGGATTAAAGCACTTTTTGGGGACTAACCTAGGGAAGGTCATCCCATCCTCGATGAAATTATAAATTTGAATAAAATCATAAGAGGATTTAAAGGTTGAGGGTTGGGTTGAAGTCAGAACTTATTGGTCCCTTCAACAAATTTGGGTACATGTATGAACCCTCATGTGTTCTTGAATAATATAAGCATTTGTTATTTTTTCGATCATTCCTTCTCTCTTGTTTATATCATTGTCTATGAGAATCTGTAATATGTAGCATTGGTAACCTTGCAATATGATTAATTACAACATTGGTTCTGTTGTCGATGGTACATGTATCGATGAAAATGACTATAACCCAATGATATTAGAGTAAGAGATTAACGATTGGTGGGAGCGAAAAATAACGAACTACTCACAAAATTACCCTATAAGAAACAAGTTTATTATTGCTCAAGCAATGGAGAAATTTTTCTATGAAACACATGAAGTTTTTTTCGAATCCATCCCTTATGAACTGAAGAAACTTATGGATGAAAAAATCGGTAGATGAGAACGAACAACGATTATACCAAAAAAAGACCAGAGGAGACCGTACAAATTTTCCGGAGTGGTTCGAAAGAATTGCTGATGAATTCTGTGAAGATCGATCTATCAAGGAATGAGACTCTATTGATAACATTAACGAGAGATTCTACAACAACCTCACTGAATAATTTCTCTGTTCACTATCGATAGAGAATTTCTATGAAACACATGAACATTTTTATTGAAACACTTAATATTATTGTTGTTGACAAAGACCTAAAATTTGATGAGAATATTTTGTAGAAAAACAAGTGGAAAAAGTAGTTCGATAGAGAAAATATAGTAACAAATCCATAACTAGCATTGGAAGCAAACCTCAAGGGTAATGGAAACATTGCTCAAAAAAAATGGAATAAGCTCTTGTGATTCGGGTAATTGAAAGATTTTCAAAATGTCATTGTTGCAAAAAAGTGGGTCATAGAAAGAAGGTTTACAAAAAGTGGCCATGGGATGAAAATTACAACGAAGGAAGCCCCCACAAAAGGAGAAGACTCATTTTGTAAAACACCAAGGAAAGACCACTCTCTTTGCTTTTATGAATAATAAACCAAATCATGGAGAATCATCTACATGGTATATAATGATTATGGTGTATCATGTCATTTCACCAATAGATGAGATTGGTTTGTTCACTATGGTGTTTATGTTTTGTTTGTGGTTTTTATTGGTGGCAATGATTTTAGAACAAAAATACAAATAAATATATACATTACCTTGGGCAGTAAGAACCACTCTTTCTTAATGTCTACTATGTGTCATTATGGAATAGAATTTCTTCTAATAAGTCAAATTATGAGGCAAAGGCCCCACTTACATGTTATTTTCAGTGACCATAAATGCTACATGGTTAACAAGGGTAGTGAAGATAATTGATTTTTGTATTGAAGATAAAATACCATTTAGGTTGGTTGATATAGAGGCAGAACATGCTTTTTCCTCAATAGTGTTTCATAAACTAGTTCATTATGGCATCAAAGGTATTGGAATTTGAATTTGTAGTATCTTTCTCATTTGGATAAAGAAAGGTTAGTGGATGCTATTCCTAATTTTCAACAAAATTAGCAAGGAATTTGTGGAGCTTGTTAGATGAAAAGAATTAATGAGATCATTTTGATGAAGGATGGGATTGGATATGTACGGGAGTTCTTTAGTTGATTCATGTGGATTTTTTTGGTCGATGAAGACATCAATATTTGGAACCAGTTATTTTTTGTTGTTTGTAAACAACTTCACTAAAAATGTGGGTGTAATTTTAAAGTTAAAATTTAAATAATTTACTAAATTCAAGAAATTTAAAGCAATAGTGGAAAAATAGTCTCGGAATTGCGTTAAAATTCGCATGTCCAATAATGATGGAGAATTTTTTCTCTATGGAAATTAATAACTTTTGTACTCGAAAGCTATTTACAGGCAATGAACAACACCCTAAACTCCACAACAAAATGGAGTGGTAGAGAGGCATAACCACATTATTTTTCAAGATAACACATTGTATGTAAGGAAACAAATTTGTTCCTTACAGGTATTGGGTCAAAGAAATACATACAATAGTGTATTTTCTTAATATATATTTGATAAAGTAAACGCAAAAAAAGTCTCAGATGAAACATGGTCTACATGAAAATAATACAATTAGTCATCTCAAAGTTTTGGTTCAAATGTATATATGCATCGGTCCATAAAGAAAAAAACCTATATCCCAAAAGAAATAAATTGATTATCACAAGCTACATTGAAGCTTACAAAGCATATAAGTTAGTTGATTCAAACTGAAAAAAGTAAACTTTAATCAACATGTTGTGGTTCATGAGAAGGCAAGGATATTTCAGATGAATTTGGATCTGAAAATTTCTGAGAATGAGGAAATTTAAAATGGTAGCTTATGTAGGATTCTTTTACAACATCCACCTAAAAAGGGAATAATTTTAAGGATGAGCCTGTAGAAAATACTAGTCACGAAGCCATTTCATGTACCCCAAATCAGAAAAATTATAGTGTTGATGTGGAAGAAGGGGATCCTAAAAACCAAAATGATGGCATAACACCTTTGGAGATGTTCGGCTAGAGGAGATGAGGATATAAAGAAGACCAAGAAGAGGTCAAAAATCAGAGGAAAACAATTATGCTTTAATGGATAACATTCAGCACTAGAGGAAAATAAATGGCATTAACATGAAAATTCCCATTCACACATTCTATCAAACACTTGAATATCTAGGGTTTTTTATTAAAAATTTACTCATAAACTTAAAATAAAAACCACCACTTCAATATCTTCTCAAACATTGAATTATCAATCATACACATGAGACACAGATATTTTTGGTCAACAGACCAGGAAAAACCCCAACTCCGTGGAAAACTCTAGAAGAAGAAAATTTTATTTAGGGGAATAGTCAAAAAAATTTCATCAACACATGAATTAATTCATTCAACCCTCATTGACAGAATTAACACAAACTGGAGTAGCAAACAAAATACCTTGAAATTTGTTCTAATTAATAATTATACAACCTGTTGTATGGCCCTCACATGTGTGTTGTATGCCTGTACTTTTATGTTGTACTTACTTCCTCGAAAATTGTGCCACATGTGCCATAGTTTAATGTTGTTGTACAACCCATCAGTCTACCAAACAACGTTTCCTTGAGAGATGTGCCCACACGTTATGTTGTATGGTTGTCATTCTATTGTTGTACGGTCCTTTTGGATGCCTTGGAAAGTATCTTTATCCTTTCCTTGGGAATTATGACACTGCCCTAGGGTATCTCTTCTCTCTGTTCAATCTTCTTATTCCTCTCTCTTCATTAATGTTGTTTATATAATTTGTTGTCTCTCTCTTTTTTTTTAAATTTAAAAATTGTCACCACCTATCTTAACCACCTAATCTAAGGTTGAGATACATTTACAAAATCAAGGGCCATCATTTAATGCACTCACATTTAATAATTAATTCACTTTATTTATTAAATAAGCACTTAAGTGACACCCATTCTATAAAGTATGAAACATCACTTTGTTTATGTAACTCACTTATTACATAAATATACAAGGAAAAATTCTAAGTCCTCATCAAACCCACACCAAAAATATGAGTGAGGACCTTTAGAGTTATTTTTCAATGCTCCCTCTTAATGGGGAAGCTCCAAAGCACCATCTCCATATCTGACTCCTGAAACAACTCCCTCCTTCTCTAGAATCACTCTTAGATACAAGTTCTCAAATCCATACTAGAACTCTAAAGCCTGAGACTTGACCTATGCCTCATCCACCTACACATCAACACCATCATTGGACTAGCTAATTCCCTTTCCAATGCTTTAGAGAGAATCACTCTCCTCGTCATAACCATGCACATCATATTCAACTCTCACCTCATCCTCTGACCCTAGAAAACACCCACCTTCTCCTAGACGTACAATGTGATCTCTCAAAAAATAGAGCATGTCCCTGCCATCTCCTAACAAAATGGTAGTACCAACTGGCTCATCTCTCTTATACAGGAAAACATGGCCAGACCTCACCATCATCCCATAACCTTCATCTTCAAAGGATGATACTGGGATTTTACTAAGTCTCATGCGAGGAACAAAAATCACTCCATATATTTCCAATATCTCACCATGGTCTAGTTGGAACCTGACTTTTCCAACCCCTCGTATTTGTCTAAATATAGTGTCCTAGCCCCAACTCTATGATAATCTAAAAGATATCATACATTCAAGTCATGTGTCTGGTTGCACCACTATCAACAACCCATACATTCTCAAAAACATAGATCCTTATACTGGAATCAATAGAGACAAGAGAAAACTCTTCTTCAAACTTCGGTGCATGCTCTTCTACTGATGCAGATGTTTCCATGTCTCTCTCTATATTCTCTTTATTTTTCTTAGGAAATTTAAAGGCATAATGTCCCATCTAACCACACTAGTAACATATGACATGACTGATGCTTTTCTTCTTCATGTTATACTTTGTTGCAATTTCCATGTTTTGCTCCACTTCTTGACTGACCTGACTACCCGTAGACCCTTCTTGAATCTCCTCATGAGTAAATTCATCCCATGGTCTGGACCAATTAGGAAGATTTTGTCTACCTACAATGCACTTCACAAATATGTCTCATTTCTTGGTGAAACCCTTTAGGGTTATCCTCACCATTTCTGAATCAAGGACAATATCTCCTACAGGTTTTAACTCATACATGACTTATGACACACGAGTTAAGTAGGAAGAGAAACCCTCATCTTTTTTAATATTGGAATTGTGTATCTTTTCAATCTTGGTGTTCTCATTGTTGGCTCTAAATAACTGGTTGAGGGTATCCCACATGTCTTTAGCAGTTTTCTTCTCTGGTAAATGTGGAATAAGATGATATTTCACTCCATCTAGGATCACTCTCTGGGATATGGATTCAAGGGATTCAAATTCATCTAATGCTTTCTGGACTGTAATCTTAGTCATCTTGGTGTTAGCAAAACTCCATATCTTCCATTTTTTTAATACGACAGTAATCCTTAATTTCCATGGAAGATAGTTGGATACACCATCCTATCTATCCTCATATTGTATGCTCATCATTGGAATTTACTTACAACAAATCTTAACTGGAAGACAACGAAAATTCTAACTACGAATCACAATATTGAACCCTACTTCAGTTTAGTTCTGATACCATGAAGAAAATAAATGACATCAACATGAAAATTTCCATTCACGCATTCTATCAAACGCTTGAATATCTAAGGTTTTTTATTAAAAATTGACTCATAAACTTAAAATAAAAACCATCACTTCAATATATTCTCAAACACTAAAGTATCAATCATACACATGAGACACATATATTTTTGGTTAACATACTGGGAAAAAACCCAACTCTGGGGAAAACCCTAGAAGAGGAAAATTTTATTAAGAAGAATACTCAAAAAAAATTCATCGACACGTGAATTAATTCCTTCAACCCTCACTAACAAAACTAAGCAAGACTGAAGAAGCAAAAAAAAAACCTCAAAATTTGTGTTAATTAACAGTTGTATGACCTAGTGTACATCCCCACACGTGTGTTGTATGACTGTACTTTTTTTTTGCTTCTTTCCTTGAAAATCATGCCACACATACCAGAATTTAATGTTGTTGTATGGACTGTCAATCTGCAAAACAGGGTTGCCTTAGGAGATTTGTCCATGCGTATTGTTGTACAGCTATCAATCTATTGTTGTACGATACTTCTATATTCCTTGGAAAGTGTGCTCTTGCTTTCCTTGGGAATTCTTCTAATTATCTAGCGTATATCTTCTCCCTCTTCAATCTTCTTCTTCCTCTCTCTTCATTAATGGTGTGTGTGAATTTTTTCCTCTCTGTATTTTTTTTGTAATTTAGAAATTGTAACCACCTATCTTAACCACCTAATATAGGGTTGAGATACATTTACAAAATAAAGGGCCATCATTTAATGCACTCACATTTAATAATTAATTCACTTTACTTATTAAATAAACACTTAAGTGAGACCCATTTTATACAGTATGAAACATCACTTTATTTATATAACACTCACTTATTACATAAATATACAAGGACAAAGTTTAATTCCTCCTCATCACACCCACACCAAAAATATGAGTGAGCACCTTTATATTTACTTTTCAACAGCAATTATATGAACCTTGGGAAGATGAAGAGCCTAAAGGGAGACCGGAGTGGGAAAATGACATGCAATTTGTTATCCGCCGAATGCACACCAGCAGCAAAAATATAATGAAAGTTGTCTCCTCACTTGAGAAAGTGGGAGAGGCTTGGCCTTGGGGGAAAGCACATAGCTAAGTACTATCACCTACTCCTAGCTCCTCTGTTTAGGCTAACTCCTAACGAAGCCAAGGGGGGTAATCCCTACAAAGAGTTTTTCTAAGGCTCAATTTTTTCAGATGTTTTTATGGTTGCAGATGTGGATGGATGTTGTTTAGGATTTTTTTTGAATTAGATCACAAATTATAATAATGAGATAACACAAGACAAAGATCAATCCATGTTGCTATGACAAGATTCAAGATGAACAATATTACGAAGACTTATAAAAAGGAATCCATAGATAACTGATTACTTAAGAAAGATTCCAAATGGACAAGTGGTCCATATAATATAAATATATGAAATCAAAATAGACCAGTGCCAATATGGATTCAAAATATAGTACTTGGGATGCTGATAAGTCTCAAGTGATTGTTCATGAAAGTATTGTGCAAATTTATCTTGGTTGATTGAAGATTTTAATGATCTTGATTATTATGGCTAAAAACATAAGGTATCAACCGGAAGATATACCTTTAGAGGCTCCCCTCAATGACATGTCGGATTGTCCACTATTCCAGGATAGGTGTCCAAGGAACTTAACCAGCATGATTGAACTCTAAGACAACGGTTTGTTCCGGTGTCACTAGAAAGAATTTTCCCACTACCTCAGTATTTATTGACAACATTGGTTCGTTGGTTATGGCGGTGAAATTTTTACTTATGGTTGTCACTTGTAAGATTAATCAAATTCCAATCATCGTTTTGAGTACGAATCCAACTTTTTAAGGTTGGTAGAGCATACTAAGTGATGGAAAGCAATGAAGTAAATTTTATGGGGAATGTGTGTTGGAAATATTTTATTAATGAGCGCAAATAAAACTCTCCGACAAAGAGCGCTCCTAACTTCATCTTACGACAAAGTTCAAGAAACTTACCATGCATGGAATTAAAATACTTGAAATGAAAAACACTAATCTACCCAAGAATCTCTTCAGGTTTTAAGGCCTTAATTAGGAGAGCATGGGGGTAAGTTAAAAAATGAAATAAAAAACAACTCTCCAATAGAGAGAAATCTTCATCCACAAAGTGAGATTCAAGAGATTTCTACTTTTAAGCAATTGAAATACTTTTGAAAGATGAAAATTTTAAATGACAAAGTAAACAACTTAACAATGAAATAAAATAAGCTAATCTAGAATTTAGTGTTCTAAACAAGAAAATGAAATTACTCTAAGTAAAGCAAAACTAATCTAAGAACACCACAAACCTCCCCAAATGGGGGAAGTTGGGAGTGGGGGGTTAAAAAATCCCACTCAAAAAAGAAAATTTTTATTAAGTGTTACAGTTTGCCCTGGGAATTTAACCCTTGAAAAGGAATTTTAAGACAAAAGCTGGAAGACTAATAATGAATCTCTTAAGAGATTTTAAAAAAAGGAGAGTGATGTCTCTTAGGTCTTCATCGTTGAGATCATCAATTTTGGATCTTCCTTATGGTTATCTCCAATAGTTTTAGATTCTTCTTGCTTCACTTCTTGCACTTTAGTTTCTCTTCAACACCTACAAACGAACAAGTCCGATACTTGATATAAAAAAACTAAGCTAAAGAAGGACGAAAGTAGGAAAAAGAGGGATCAAAATAAATGAGGAAAAGAGGAAAAAACAGGGGAGCGAACAATAGATAGTTGGCTGCAAAAAAGTTAGAGATGGGGCAACGAACTAAGAAATAAGAGGGCTTCAAAAAAAGTAAAAACAAGGCAGCAACTTAGCATAAAAGTAGCTGCAAAAAATTTGAAGAAAGAGGGCAGCAAAGGAATCACAAAGAGGACAATCAAACAACAAGGTGGAAGGAGGCCAAATTCAACCGAGAAGAAGAGGACAAATAGTCAACAAGACAATCAACCATAATGTGGGATCAACCTCCAAACAAGGCGGCCACTAGAAACACTAGTCCTGAAAACCTTCCAGTCTAGCTGGATGTATGCAAGTATGCAATTGGGGAAAGAGAAGTAGCCACAAAATTATGTGGCACTTGGGATCAAATCCCAAGCTTGCTTTCTCAAGTCAAAACTAACATATGATAACATAGAAATATGAAGAGAGAAAAGAAATATTTTAGATCCCAACTTAAGAAAAGTAACCAAGTAACAAGAAATAATTGATTTTGCATGATGGTTGAGACAAAGAATTCTTATGCTTCTCAACTTTTTTGAAAGAAGATGACTCCTTGTAGAACCTGCAGAATGAATGTTAAAACCATAAAAGAGCTCTTGTATCTTGGACAATGCCTGAAAGAAACACAACTTCAAGAGAAAATCAAGGATTATAAAATATAGTGCTATATTGTTACCCTTCAACAATATTAAAATCAAATTCTTAGGAATCAAGAGAGAAGGGAGCAAAGAATGATATCACCTCACAAGGTGAATAATGGCAAACAAAGAGCTTCCACATTGACCTCCAAAGTCATCAACTTTTATTAAATCTTAAACAAAATATTACAATAGAAATTATCCAGAGCTTCTATGCCAAAATCTCCATGAATAAGAGAGAGCGAAGCACCTCTATATATACAAAAAGGAAAGAAAATAGGGCTCAAATCCCTAAATCCGGACTAAGAGTAACACCAGAGTAATTGAATGAGCTCAACATGATGATGTGGATTTGAACTGAGTTGCAACTGAGTTGTAACTGAGTGCTGGAGTAATGATGGGGGGGGTGATGTGTCTCATCCTCCCTCATAATGATCATCCAACCAATAGATAACCCACACTTCAACCAAAACCGAATTTGACCAAAGAGGGCAAATTTTCGACTGATAGTTCAACTGCTACACTCCAATACTTTATCTGAAACTGACCGATATTTATCGGAATCATCGTAAATGCTCCGTGTCGAGCTAATTAGCTCTTTATTTTATTCAATTTGGCCTTTTTTGGAGATATTTTGATTTTCTCCAATTTATTATTTTTTATTATTTTAATTAATATTTCTCATTTTTTTTGTTTTTTGAGAAAATATTAATTATAAGGCCAAATAATAGTCCAAAACTTAGGATAAGTGTGTCTAGGGGCTAAATGAATGTTTTGGCTTAGAAAATAAGTGTTTGTTTTCCAAAAACACCCCCCGAACCGCTTAATTATTACAAAATGAAAATTTTCAATTAAACCATGGTCAAAATGGTTTAATTAATTGAAATTTTAATTAATTCCCTATAGTCAAAAAAATAAAATAAAATAAATCACCATGCGTCTGGGAAAAAAAAATTCGAACATTGTTTTAATGTATCTTGGGGCTTAGGAAATGACCATGGAACATACCAATAATGCCCATTAGGTTCATATTTACTAGTTGGACTCTAATAACACCTCGAGGCCCAAAATTCAAAATCGGGCATTCTAGCTTTGGAGGAAGAGGGAGAAAACCTCATCAATTATACTCGGATATAGGAAAAGTATAATTGACAAGGGGAAAAAATCCCTAGAATACCTTAGTTGAAATTTTACTTCTTAGGGGACCGAGCCACTCAAAACCCCTACTAGCACACTTTATTACAAAAACCCAATCGGGCATGGTCATTTCAACATAAAAATAAAAATGACTAGCCAAAATTGGCTAGGAAAAACATTCTGAACTTATTCTGCACTGAACATGAACATTGACCATGCTCATCAAATGGTCGCTCAACAGGAGGTTCAACTATGGTACAAAATAGTTGGTAACACAAGTCAAACATGAGACTGTAATGAAAAATTAGACATGGGATATCACAAAGATATCTCTTTGGAAGAAACCCATTGGCTGCAAATGGGCTTATAAACTCAAATTTAAAGTAGATGAGATACTTGACAAGCATACGACAAGACTAGTTGCAAAGGGATTTGAATAAAAATAAGGAATTGATTATGAAGAGACCTTTGCTCACACAACAAATATTAACACAATTTGTTTACTTCTAGCCATGGAAACCCAATTCGGTTGAAAACTATACTCGTGGATGTGAAAAGTGCCTTCCTCAATGGAGATATGGAGGAAGAAGTATACATGCACCAGCAAAAAGGTTTTCAAGTTTCGAGCAAAGAACACCTAGTTTGTTGACTAGAGAAAACCTGCTTTGGCTTGAAGTAGGTACCCAGAGCATGGTACACTAAAATTGATAAGCATTTGGGTCAACAAGGGTTACAATGGACTCCTTTACATCCCAAAATTTATGCCAAAATCATTGGAGAATATGTAATTATTATGGTGATTTGCATAGATGAAATTATCATCACAAGGTAAATCCAATTTATGTAGAATTTGACATGACTAAATTAGGTCACCTACATTACCAGTTATGTGTAGAAATTTGGAAAACAAAAACATATTTTTTGTTTCACAAGCAAGATATGCCAAATTTTGGTAGACATGTTCATGATCAGAGATTTAATGTGGAAAAAATGATAAAACTTCAATCCAAGACTAATTCTAAGGCGGTTATTGAATTACAACCATTAGACCTGACTTAGGCTTAGAATTTGGCTACATCTCATAATTCATTATTGCAGATCCAAAGGTAGAACATTGAACAAAAACAAAAAGAGTGTTATGTGAAAGGAACATTATATTTTGGCATTCTATATGGAAAACACAATGCACTTCAATTCTGTGGTTATATGGATTTAGATTGTGTAGGATCATTGGATGCCAAGAAATCCACGTTAGGAAATGATTTTATCCTTTGTATTGGAGTAGTTATGTGGACCAAAAAGAAGCAACATAATGTTTCCCTTTTCTTAACTGAAGCAGAATATTGAGCAATAGTGAGAGGAGCATGTGAAGAAGTATGCCTTAGATGGATGCTTGTAGATATGAAGATTCAACAAAATGACCCTACCCTATTGTACTCTAATAATTATGGATTTCTTAAAGTGCATAAGTTAGTTGATGTGAAAACTGACAAAGTAATCTTTAATCGGCATGTTGTGTTTGATGAGAACACCAAGGTATTTCAGATGAATTTGGATCTGAAAATCTCTAAGAATGAGGAAATTTCAACTTGTATCTTAGGTAGGATGCTTATACAACATCCACCTGAAAAGGGAAGAATTTTAAGGATGAGCCTATAGAAAATCCCAGTCACGGAGCCATTGCATGTACCCAAAATCAACAAATTGATAGTGTTGATGTGGAAGAAGCGAATCCTAAATACCAAAATGATACCATAACACCTTTGTATATGTGATCCTAGATGAGATGAGGATAGAAGGAAGATCAAGAAGAGGTCAAAAATCATACACAAACAATTATGCTTTGATGGCTAATATTCAACACTTATATGAACCTAAGGAAGATCAAGAGGACTAAGGGAGACCGGAGTGGTAAAATTTCATGTAAGTTGAAGATGAGAGAGACTCTAATGAAAAATCGAACATGGGTTCTCACAAAGATATCTCTATGGAAGAAACCCATTGGCTACAAATGGGTGTATAATCTCAAATTTAAAGTAGATGAGATACTTGACAAGAATAAGGAAAGACTAGTTGCAAATGGATTTGATTAAAAATGAGGAATTGATTATGAAGAGACCTTTGCTCACACAACAAATATTAACACAATATGTTTACTTCTAGCCATGGCAACCCAATTCAGTTGAAAACTATTATCAATGGATTTGAAAAGTGCCTTCCTCAATGGGGATTTGGAGGAAGAAGTATACATGCACCAGCCAAAAGGTTTTCAACTTTCGAGCAAAGAAAACCTAATATGTTGACTAAAGAAAATTGTCTTTGGCTTGAAGCAAGCACCCAAGGCATGGTACACTAAAATTGACAAGCAGTTTGGGTGAACAAGGGTTTCAATGGATTCCTTCACATCCCAACCTTTATGCCAAAATCATTGGAGATGATGTAATTATTATGGTAATATACATATACAACATCATCACCATAGGGTAAATCCAATTTATCTAGCATTTGACATGACTAAATCAGGTCACCTACATTACTATTTAGGTGTAGACGTTTGGAAAACAAAACAAAAAATTTGTTTTACAAGCAAGGTATGCCAAAGTTTGTTAGACGGGTTTATGATCATAGATTGAATGTGGAAAAAGGGATAAAAATTCAATCCAAGACTAATTCTAAGGTGGTTATTGAATTATTCTATAGGAAACTAGTGGAGATCTTGATTGATCTTACAACATTAGACCTGACTTGAGCTTTGAATTTGGCTACATCTCCTAATTCATGACTGCAGCTCCAAAGGTAGAACATTGAACAATAACAAAAAGATTGTTATGTGAAAAGACATTAGATTTTGGCAATCTATATGGGAAACACAGTGCACCTCAAATCTGTGGTTATAAACTTATATGTATTTACATTGGGTAGGATCATTGGATGCTAAGAAATCCACGTTAGGTTATGATTTTAGTCTTTGTATTGGAGTAGTTATATGGACTAACAAGAAGCAACATAATGTTTCCCTTTCCTTAACTGAGGCATAATACTAAGCAATTATGAGAGGAGCATGTGAAGTAGTATGGCTTAGATGGATGCTTGTAGATATGAAGATTCAACAAAACGGCCCTAACCTATTATACTCTAATAATTAGGGAGTTCTTAAAGTAGAAAAGAATCCAATATTCCACAAACATACTAAACATGTTAACACCCATTCTCACTTCATCCAATAGCATGTAGAAGATGGAATAGTTTAATTTTAATACTATTCTATAGAGGATTAGATTGTAGACATTCTCAACAAGTCATTGGGTCTAGAAAAAAAAAACCCAAGACAAACTTGGTGTATTTTATAGATTAACCATTAAATAATGATGTCAAAATGTAAAGGCATTCTAGGATTTAGATTTAAGCATATTATAAATATCACTTAATGGCTTTAAGTCACTTTATAGTTAATCATTTTATTAAAGTACATATAACCCATTTTAGGTTTTGTGCAATTAAGATTTGGTTTATTTCATCTCATTATTATAAATATAAAGTTGTTCTCTTCAATACAGAATGAAGAGTAGTTTTCACTCTTTCAATGTTCTCCTTTGGTTCTTATTTTCTCATATTGATTTTCATAATATTAACTAATTAAAATATTATACCTAAATCATTTAAGATTATATGAAATATGAAAGAAACACTTATGCAACATTATTAATAAAGTATACCATACATATAACATTATTTTTCTCCACTATTATGTACAAAAGCATAAACCCTACATTCCTACATTGTATTTAAGCATGATACTGACCTTGAACTTTTGAAAATAAAAAGTTCAAGAAAGAGTTTGGAATAGTTTGGTGTAAGGAAAGACATTTCAAAATTTCTTTATAATTTTTCTCCATGATTGTGTACAAAAGCATAAACCCTAGATTCCTATTGACCTTGAACTCTTGAAAAGCAAGAGTTCACAAAAGAGTTTGGAATAGTTTGGTGTCGGAGCAAAGACATTTCAAGAGTTAGAAAAGAGTTTGGTGTAAGCAAAGACATTTCGAGAGTTAGAAAAGAGTTTCGTGTAAGCAAGGCCATACTAGAGGAAAAGACTTTGGAATAGTTTGGTGTAAGCAAAGACATACTAGAGGAAACTATAATCGTGTTTTAATATTAGAGGGAAATAATTATTATTATTTTAAATGTTCTAAAGAGAGTCTCAAAACTATTCATCGTGACTATCAAAGAAAATGCTCGTGTAGCTCCAATGAATAGATTTTTGAATTATAAAATATTTTGTAAGTTGTTTTTATTAACTTATAAAAGGTAGTTGGTGTCTTTGTTGTGTTAGCATGTTGCCATTGATAAAATCTATTTTGGTTATTGGTTTATTACTTTTACAAAAAGTAGGACCGTAAATGTAGTTTTTTTATGATGTTTAGTTGGTTTTTTAAAAGGTTTTTGGTTAGTTATTTATTTTTTTCAAACTCTTAAAGGTTGTATAAAGGAAAAATCCAATTTATGTAGAATTTGACATGACTAAATCAGGTCACCTACATTACTATTTATGTGTAGACGTTTGGAAAACAAAACAAAAAATTTGTTTTACAAGCAAGGTATGCCAAAGTTTTTTAGACGGGTTTATGATCATAGATTGAATGTGGAAAAAGGGATAAAACTTCAATACAAGACTAATTCTAAGGTGGTTATTGAATTAGTCTATAGGAAACTAGTGGAGAGCTTGATTGATCTTACAACATTAGACCTGACTTGAACTTTGAATTTGGCTACATCTCCTAATTCATGACTGCAGCTCCAAAGGTAGAACATTAAACAACAACAAAAAGATTGTTATATGAAAAGACATTAGATTTTGGCATTCTATATGGGAAACACAGTGCACCTCAAATCTGTGGTTATAAACTTATATGTATTTACATTGGGTAGGATCATTGGATGCCAAGAAATCCACGTTAGGTTATGATTTTAGTCTTTATATTGGAGTAGTTATATGGACCAACAAGAAGCAACATAATGTTTCCCTTTCCTAAACTGAAGCATAATACTAAGCAATTATGAGAAGAGCATGTGAAGTAGTATGGCTTAGATGGATGCTTGTAGATATGAAGATTAAACAAAACAGCCCTACCCTATTATACTCTAATAATTAGGGAGTTCTTAAACTAGAAAAGGATCCAATATTCCACAAACATACTAAACATGTTAACACCCATTCTCACTTCATCCAATAGAATGTAGAAGATGGAATAGTTTAATTTCAATACTATTCTATAGAGGATTAGATTGTATACATTCTCAACAAGTCATTGGGTCTAGAAAAAAAAACCCAAGACAAACTTGGTGTATTTTATAGATTAACCATTAAATAATGATGTCAAGATGTAAAGGCATTTTAGGCTTTAGATTTAAGCATATTATAAATATCACTTAATGGCTTTAAGTCACTTTATATTTAATCATTTTATTAAAGTACATATAACCCATTTTAGGGTTTGTGCAATTAAGATTTGGTTTATTTCATCCCATTATTATAAATATAAAGTTGTTCTCTTCAATACATAATGAAGAATAGTTTTCACTCTTTCAATGTTCTTCTTTGGTTCTTATTTTTTCATATTGATTTTCATAATATTAACTAATTAAAATATTATACCTAAATCATTTAAGATGATATGAAATATGAAAGATACACTTATGCAACATTATTAATAAAGTTTACCATACATATAACATTATTTTTCTCCACTATTATG
This sequence comes from Pseudotsuga menziesii, assembly GCA_001517045.1. NCBI lineage: Eukaryota > Viridiplantae > Streptophyta > Pinopsida > Pinales > Pinaceae > Pseudotsuga > Pseudotsuga menziesii. Next base: position 24,520 of record LPNX011021382.1, on the reverse strand, counting down.
TACAAAAGCATAAACCCTACATTCCTACATGGTATTTAAGCATGATATTGACCTTGAACTCTTGAAAATCAAAAGTTCAAGAAAGATTTTGGAATAGTTTGGTGTAAGCAAAGGCATTTCAAAATTTCTTTATAATTTTTCTCCATAATTGTGTACAAAAGCATAAACCCTAGATTTCTATTGACCTTGAACTCTTGAAAATCAAAAGTTCACAAAAGAGTTTGGAATAGTTTGGTGTAAGCAAAGACATTTCAAGAGTTAGAAAAGAGTTTGGTGTAAGCAAAGACATTTCAAGAGTTAGAAAAGAGTTTGGTGTAAGCAAGGCCATACTAGAGGAAAAGAGTTTGGAATAGTTTGGTGTAAGCAAAGACATACTAGAGGAAACTATAATCATGTTTTAATATTAAAGGGCAATTATTATTATTATTTTAAATGTTCTAAAGAGAGTCTCAAAACTATTAATCATGACTATCAAAGAAAATGTTCATGTGGCTCCAATGAATAGATTTTTGAATTATAAAATATTTTGTAAGTTGTTTTTATTAACTTATAAAAGGTAGTTGGTGTCTTTGTTGTGTTAGCATGCTGTCATTGATCAAATCTATTTTGGTTATTGGTTTGTTACTTTTACAAAAAGTAGGACCGTAAATGTAGTTTTTTTTATGATGTTTAGTTGGTTTTTTAAAAGGTTTTTGGTTAGTTATTTATTTTTTTCCAACTCTTAAAGGCTGTATAAAGAAGTTTGTCATAAAATGAAACTGGTTGTAGTTTTGATTATCTTTTGAATATCAAATTACATTTTTTTTCAATTATTTGATTCAATCCTTTGAAAAAAATGAGGAGTGCTAAAGTGGTATCACTCAACATATGAGATATATTATATTTAAGTCACTTTATATGTAAAACATGTGGTTAATGTATTGTTCATTGAGATATATATATTTAAGTCACTTTATATGTTAAATATGTGACTAATGTATTGTTCTTGTATTGTTCTTTTGTAAGCCTTAGGTATTAAAAGTGTTTCCTATTAAGAGGAGTGCTAAGACATTATTAAGACATTAATATTTATATTAGTTTAAAGGTTAATATGTGATTAATGTATTGTTAGAAGTTGTAATGAGAAGTCATTTTCACATTTCACCTAACTAATTAAGGCAATATAAATATATGAGGTAAGAGAGATATTTATGCAACATAATTAATAAAATATATTATTTAACCCTTCTTCATTATTGTTTGTGAGCATCTATATCTTAAAATTATACAACGTGGTAGATGAGTATGCTTTCTACCAAACAAATAATGGATTAAAGCACTTTTTTGGGACAAACCTAGGGAAGGTCGTCCCATCCTCGATGAAATTATAAATTTGAATAAAATCAAAAGAGGAATTGAAGGTTGAGGGTTGGGTTGAAGTTAGAACTTATTGGTCCCTTTAACAAATTCGGGTACATGTATGAACCCTCATGTGTTCTTGAATAATATAATCATTTGTTATTTTTTTTATATTTCCTTCTCTCTTGTTTATATCATTGTCTATATGAATCTGTAATATGTAGCATCGGTAACCTTGCAATATGATTAATTACAACATTGGTTCTGTTGTCGATGGTACATGTATCGATGAAAATGACTATAACCCAATGATATCAGAGCAAGATATTAATGATTGGTGGGAACGAAAAATAACGAACTACTCACAAAATTACCCTATAAGAAACAAGTTTATTGTTGCTCAAGCAATGAAGAAATTTTTCTCCGAAACACATGAAAATTTTGTCGAATCCATCCCTTATGAACTGAAGAAACTTATGGATGAAAAAATCGGTAGATGAGAATGAACGACAATTATACCAAAAAATGACCAAAGGAGGCCGTACAAATTTGTCGGAGTGGTTCGAAAGAATTGCTGATGAATTCTGTGAAGATCGATCTATCAAGGAATGAGACTCTGTTGATAACATTAAGGAGAGATTCTACAACAACCTCACTGAAGAATTTCTCTATTCACTATCGACACTTTTTTTCAGATTCCTGATCGAGAAAGGAGAAGGACATATTGTCGAACCTCGACCACTATTGTGAGTGCCACCAAGAAACAAAAACTGGGAAGCAAAGAAAAAAGAGTGGGAAATATTCATACAAGAGAGAGACTGGGAGTACTTCCTCATTAAATGAACATTTTCACCCTATCTTACTAAAAATATTTTGGGTCCGCAATGGGGGGGTATTTTATCACATTCTGGTAAAGTAGAGAAATAATCATCGACCAATGAAAAATGCGACATGGCCAGCAATGGAAAATCAAAACCAAAAAAGGACAAAAGTGGAACAATGACACAAAATCACTCTAGATATCCATAATATCGACCGGGAAAAGAGAAGTAAAAAGTGGGAATAAATAAGGGAGCATGTTATTGTACTCCAGAAAGAAAGAAAGATGAGTATGGTGACAGAAACCAAAGAAAATACGCCAGAGTCGAGTCATGACCGACAAGAAAAGGGCATTGATGAGGATCTGTCACCTATGGAAGAAGACTTGTGGATAGAGCAGAGTAGATCTCTCCAAGTAACTATACTTGAACCTGTAGTACCACATTCCCCATTACATCTTACTCAAAGTGCCCAAGTGCAAGACATTGTTCAAGAATATTTAGGATTACATGTTGGCTAAGTAGGTGTATGTAGTCGACCGACTTTTAATTCATTAACCGCGAGAAGAGAATTGGGTCACTTTTGAACCCTATTTCTCCAATCGTAGTTTTCATCTACTTTATTCAAAATGTGGAGGAGCGCCCCCCTAGCCAATTCCAGCTTCAGATAGTTCACCAGATCAGAATGTATCATGGGTAAGAGAAGTAACCCGGCTCGAAAAAAAATTACTTGGGTATCGACAGAAGTAGTCGACATAAACCGACTTATAACATTTGATGGAGAACCGACTGATACAGAAAATATTGCCGACGAAAACGAAACATCCATCAAAAATTGTTGTGAAAAGAGCTTAGTTATAGGAAGTGACCCACCAGCACAATCAACACCACCGACGAGAGAAAATGAAGACGTTGCAGATATGGTGCATGCAATCACTCATATTCTCCTCTATTAGGGAGACGAAGACCCAAAATGACATTGGTTTGTCTATGAGTCGATATGGGAGGCCAACACCATCACCAGCAAGGATCCTCAAATGGCACAATTTGTTTGTGCTCTTCGGAAAAAAACACTCACTTGGTACCTAACCTATATAGAAAAATGCCAAATGCAACAAAAGGTCAGATTAAACAACAATGCATGTCTTTCTTTAAAAATCCTGACGCAAATCATCTCATTGCCAAAAAGTTGAAAACCACTACTTAGAAGTCGACAGAAACAATACGATAATACGATAAAAGATTTAAGGACTTGACGATCCAATTAGAATATAACATTGATGAACAATTATTAATTTAGTGGTTTGTGGTTGGATTATTACAGAAAATTCGAATGCACATTCGATTAGAAAATTTTAATACATATGAATATGGACTAACAAAGGCATTACAAATTGAAAGGGACAAGGATTATCCTATAAATCATGTTGATCGGTGGATCATTAGAGGAAATTTCAATTTAAAATGGGCCTTCCAAAAATAATACACATTCCATGTCATCATGTATTATCCAATCAAAATTCTTTAAAATTCAAAAAGGGAGCACCTCTTAAACAACTTTTTAATATAAATTTGGGGAAAGGTATCATAAAAAAAACTACTTTTTTGTTCGTATTTTCGACATATCCCCTTTTGTTTTTACTCAAATTTCAATTGGGAGAGCTCATTGGATGCGGATTTAAATTCCGCATCCAACAAGTACCCACTCAACATACTTTTGATGGGCCCCGCTACCCCAAAAACAAGAAATACTTGAAATAACGTGATGACGATGTCATCATCATGTTTTTTCAGGTATTTCTTGTTTTTGGGGTAGCGGGGCTCGTCAAAAGTATGTTGAGTGGGTAATAGTTGGATGCATAATTTAAATCCACATCCAACGAGCTCTCCCGATCAAAATTTGAGTAAAAGCATAGGGAGATATGTCGAAAATACGGACAAAAAAGTAGTTTTTTATTTTCTTCCTCCAAAATTAAAAAATATTATTTTATTATTTTATTAATTTTCCTTAGTAGGCCCATTTTGAGTTGAAAATTCCTCTAGTCATGAGCAACAACTCAAAAATATGCAGAAATCTATACAAGCTGAAATGAGCCTATGAGGAAATGATGTATGGTGTACCAAATGTTCGATGTCTGGTCATACAAAAGACTATTGTCGACAAGATGATCGTCGTCAGGACATCTAGTTCATTCAAACAAAATGTTTTTGTGACATCTTCCAAGAGAACGACTTACACACAACAAAAGATTACCCATATAATATAAAGAATGAAAAAGATCGATGGTGCGCAATATGTGAATTCAAGATCCATTCTACAGCATAGTGTTAGGTGAATTTAAAAAATAGACTGAATTACCAAGCGTTATATTAGACCAATTTTGTCAACCAAAACAATAGCACTGACAACAATGAGAGAAATGGTAATAACGACTAGAACGAAGGGAATAATTATCAAAGGTATGATCATCGGAGATACGATTGCCGAAATTACCACTACAACCGACGAGGAGGATTTCAATGTCGAGATCCATATTTTGGAAATCGGGAGAACCGAGTAACCAATGGTATACATGTCTTAAGGAAGGGCATCGACATGCGGAATGTTCATACAAAGACATAATGGATTTAAAATTTTGTACAAGTTGTGGAATAGGCAATCACTCTTTGGAGGATTGCCCTACCATCCTCGAAAAGATCAATAATAATAAAAATGTTAATGTATTGTCTAGTTTTATTAAATATGATGTTATTCAAACTAAGAATTTGCAAATTGTAACCTGAAAATGAATGAAAATTGACATTGATAATCCACAAATGAGTAAAATAGAAAGTAAAGAAGACTATCCCAACCCGACTGATAAAAAATGATTATATAACGATGCATCAATAATGTTCCAAAAACTAGCATCACAAGAAGAACATGACGACTCCCCACAAGAAACTACTAACGAACTAATCAAATTGATAACTAAAGATGAGTCTGTTGCAAAGTTAATAGATTTAATATACATCCTTAAAAATACATATGGTGAAGATAAACAAGCTAAAAGTATATGTAGCCTAAACAAAAAGAAAAAAATGGTCCATACGCATTACTCGACCTAGAAATCGAAGGCTACCACGTCCGACAAGTCGTTCTTAACTTCGGATCGCAGGTAAATATAATGACTAGAAACACATGGGAACAACTTGGAAAACCATGATTACATGAATCAGGAATATATCTAAAATTAGCTGACAAAGGACTAATCGAACCAAATGGGATATGGAAAAATGTCGACACAACCATTAAAGGTATATCGACCAAATTCGACATTGAAATCATTAACCCCAAGGAAATATCTAGTTCCCATGCTCTAGTAGGTAGACCACGGGGAATAAAAATGAAAGAATCCACATCATTCGACAAAGAAAGAATTAAAATCAAAGGCAATGGGAATAAATTCATCATTATAATTCATCCATCCCAAGGATAACCTTAGACAAAACCCATTGACGATGATGTCGATGTTCGGCACTTATATCAAATACAAAACAATGAAGATTATACCGAACCTAATGCATACAAAGAACTCCACCTTGGGAATACTCATTCGATCAAATATAACTTGGACACAGAGTTGTACGATTGGTAACTAGAAAATTATGAACTACAAGTGCGATAATGTTGGACGATCCAAGATATTCCTAAGAAGAAAACCCAACAGTGTTTTTCTGTCACTACAATCCCAAAGATCTTTGAATGAAAAATCAAAGAATATCTGGACCTAGCACCACTAAGGAATGAGTCATCAACCTGACCACCATTGAGATACAAAGAGCGAGAATCACCATCACTTCATGTCGAGAAAGTATCTAAAAATGTAAGTGAACAAGGTTGGCTCTAGAGTCTAGTCGAAACATTTACAGGTTAAGTTTCATGGTGGTGGGACATGCATCAATAAATATTACAAACCCGGATGACAACATCTACATATTTTATTGAAAGGTTCAGAGGGAAGAAACTAATAACACGATCAAACATTCTAGTCTTCACACAAGGGAAAGACCTCGAGAAACATATTGATACATGTGAAAAAGAATGGAGAATATTAGGTTATAAAGATGAGCGAGTCTCAACTCACTTATTTCCAAACACACTAGATGATCTACCAAATAAGTGGTACAAAATGGAGGAAGCAAGAGGAGAAACGTTCACATCGAACAAACTTAAAGAAAATTTTCTTAATGACTTCAAATTCTCGTCCCGAGATGAATTAATGGTGGAAGCAAGTAAATAGATAAAAACCTTTCTACAACCGACAGAAAACAAAATATCAACAGAGAATCGACCTCGCCAATAGAATGTTATGTGTCACAATATCCAATCAACTAAAATCTAGCACTCGACAAGACTTCGATTAGAAACAGAAACCACAAAAGCGAAAAGTTTCCAATGGAGATCCAACCATCCAAAAAATTCAAAACCAATTAGAACAATATTTAAAATTCAAACATCAAAGAAAGAAAACCCTAAAAGATTGACAGCATATTACTTTCCGCCAGCATTTTCACAATTCAAAGAAGGTAGTCGACAGATCAATGAAAGTAAAGCACCTGAATGGATGGACGTAAAAGTTAAGATAAAAGAAGTCAATATGTCTAATGACGATAGACCTAAAAATGAAAATATAGGCGACTACTAGAATGAAGAACAATTGACAGAAATCGTCAACTTATTAAAACAATTTTGGGATGTTTTTTATCGGGATCATAAAGATATAAAAGGACTTGTTCAAGAAATGGGTGAAATGAAAATCGACATCAAACCTGAGGAAAAACCAATAAAGAAAATACCATACAAACTCATGCACAAATACAAGGAAATAGTAAATAAAGAAATCGGCGACATGCTAGCATCCGAAATCATTTACCCTATTGATCAATCAGAATAGGCAATTCCAATGGTATTCCAACTGAAGAAACACAACCCGACACGACTACGAATTTGTGTCAAATTTCAGGAACTTAATAAAGTAACCATTACATACCCATTTCCGAACCCTTTTGTAGATGAAATTATTAATGAAATGCAAGCCATGAGTGTTAGTCATTTACAGATGGATTTTCGGGATATAATCAAGTACCCATTGCTAAAGAAGACCAAAAGAATACAAAATTTGTATGTGAATTTGGATCATTCACATATAAATTCATGCCATTTGGATTGAAAAATTATCCAGCTGTATTCTCCAGAATTGTCGTCAAAGCATTTCAGGAATATATCTACAAAATAATGGCTATATATTTCGACTATTGGACAATCTCCTCTATGCTGAAAAATCATTGTAAATGACTAAGACTTATGCTAGAAATATGTCGACATATCCAATTATATATAAATATCAAGAAGTGTATCTTTGCAACTCCAATAGCAATCCTACTGGGACATGCCAAGTATGCGGGGAAGGCATTAAAGTTGATTATGCAAAAATTAAAAGTATTCTCAACTTAAAACCACCAGTAAATCCTAAACAAGTAAGAGTTTTAATCGGACATACAGGATATTATAGAAAATTAATCCGGCATTATTCTGACATGACCTACCCATTAGAAGAACTACTAAAAGAAAATCAAGAATACAAGTGCACCAACGAATGCACTGCATTGTTTGACATTTTAAAGAAAAAAATAGTTGAAGAACCCATACTACGATTTCTAAATTGGTCAGTTAAATTCCATGTACATATTGATGCATTTGGAATAGCAATTGGAGCAATCTTAACTCAACCCGGTGATGATATAATGGACCATACAAACGCATACAGCAGTAGGAAATTAAACAAAGTTGAGAGGAACTACTCAACAACAGAAAGAGAGGCACTTGGAATGGTATTCGTACTTCAAAAATACCAACATTATTTACTCGCTAATCCATTTTTCTTCTACACAGACCATCAGGCATTAAAATACATAGTAAATAAACCATTACATCACAGAAGAATTTGTTGATGGTTGTTATTATTTCAAGAATTTGAGTTTGAAGTCATAGTTCGACTAGGAAAAACAAATGTCAGACCCAACCACGTTTCGAGAATCAACACAGGTGAAGAAATGACCAAAATTGAAATAACCTACCATATGCCCACTTATTCCAAATTGAATTTGTATCTTCTGACTTAGTAGAAAATGCTCAATTCCTAGAGGAAGGCCAAGCGCTAGAAGGAATGAGTGATAAGAAGAAGAAGATCGTAGCGATGAAAGCTACACCCTACACCATAGTAAATGGATTTCTTTACAAACTTGGATTAGATGATTTATTACAACGATGTGTTCTCTACCAATAAAGAGAAAATATAATCAATGAAGCACACTACAATCCAGCAGGAGGACATTTTCAGGCCGACACGACGCCAAAAAAATCCAACATTCGGGATTATGGTTGCTTACCATATACCGAGATTGTCAATAATTTGTAAAAAAGTGTTATTAATTCCATTTATTAGGTCATCCTCTACCTATAATGTCCCCTTTTAGGAAATTTTATTAAAATGCCCAATTTTCCATTTTTTTCACAATTTTGGCTCTTGACTAGTTTTAGTGTCTTGGTCTCCAAATCATCCCAATTGCTCCCAAATATTCAAAGAATGTGTATGAATAATATAATAAATTAATTATAATGTTTACTGGTGTATTATTTCCCTCCAAACACTTTTGCAAGTTTGTACTAAATTCTGAACAAGATGGATGATTTTACATGGCAATTTTGGGCTCAAATCCCCCCGGGGTAAGTGGTAGAAATGGCTTCCCAAAAGTGCCGCAACCCACTAAAATTATTAAATTGAAGCAGGTTATGTGTATAATACATTATTATATACTCATATGCATAACCAATCAAACTACCATGGATGTTATCACTTCATTCAATCAAATATAATAAACTAGTTTTAGACCCTTGGGGAAACGAGATGTAGTTTGCTCCAAATGATATGAAATTCGACCTCAATGGCCATATATTCTCAGTTAATGAACATGAAACCCATATTAGACATTAATTACAGTTCATTCATTCATAAATCATCAATGGTGCACACATATATTCGATTCCATCAATATTGCAAGAGTTTACAACAAGGTATTGGGGAAATGGCATTGTTTCTTCAATATTGGACAATAATACATGATATATCTTGGATTTTTGACCTGATATATTTCTGAAATTAAATAACATATAATTTAAATCATTATACAAAATACTGGAGCAAGAGAAGCTACCTCAAAGAGATGAATAGCTCACCAAGTGCGCCTCACTCCATAGAGCTGAAATATGGTGAGAAAACATGAGATGAATGGAAGAACAATATGATATTGAGATGTCTATGAAATTATTTTAGCTTGAACCTGAAAATAAGACTCCATTAAATTTCCATGAAATACCTGAGTGGATTTTCCAAACACCAACTAGGATGGGAATCTTTCACCCTCGAAATTGGCTTAAGCAAGAAAACTAGTCATCCACTAGCTCTCACAATTCACAAATGACAATTTCACAAATGATAAAAAAACTCTTCTCATGGCTTATCCCTATATTTTATAAACATTATTGGTCTTCTAAGGTTCCAAATCCATCCATAAAATAAATCCAATTCGAATTGGTGTGGCTGCTCATGCTATGCCATGTGGCCTCTCTCTTCACCTTCCCTCTTCTCCCAAATTTGAGTAGGAGCCTCTTGGCCTTCTCCAAATCCCAAATTCGACCTATAAGATTCTATATTAAGTCCTGACATGTAATTATGTCAGTATTTCATCCTTCATATCTTACTTGTGTCATAACTTTCATAGAATCTCCATCATTGGTGTCATAGCTGTCATAAATGTAAGGGGAAGCTATCCAAGTGTCCATGGAAGTCCCATTTGGCTCTTCCTCTCCCATGTAAGTTAAAATTAATCCCAAATTATACCTATTAAGCATATGTACAAGTATAATAACCTCATAATCCATCCCAAAACATTAGGATTCCCATAGATTCGAAATTACAAGAGGAGGATATCATTTAACGTAGGAATTCTAGCTTGAGTGGGCCCCATAGTCTCCATGTGTCTCCATTATCCATAGCCATTTCAATTTTATCTTGAATTTATTTAATAATCTACATTATTAAATATTTATCCTCTTCTAATTTCTAAACATCATTTATTATCCCCCTTATTCCAAATCTCAAAGCTTCCACCCCCAACCTAGGAAACTAGTGATTTTCCTCCTTGGCAATTATTTGACTTTTAGCATCCCTTTGACAAATTTCATGAATATGGAAAAGGTTATTAGGCCATTGTGACACAATGCAAAATTTGGGACATTACAAATCCTCCCTTCCCAAAATTGCTTGTCCTCAAGCAATTTCAAACATGGTTGTTGAAGAACCTGCTTTCTGTATGATTCTTTGATGTTGCCACTGAGTTGCCCACCTTGATTCTTTGAGATTCATGTTGGGCTCTGATCTATAGGTGTGAATCAAAACTTATATTTAAATCAATCCGGGTCAGTAAACTTCAAGACACATCCAGGTTTTAGGACTTAGAGGCTAAACTTATTTGGAATTTAGCTAACTGTGAATTAAATCTACTGACAGATGAAAAGAATACTGCAGCTTACAGACACAAAATCCTCTTACAAGGGTGATTTCATTGTTTCTTTTTAAGCACACAATATTTGATTTAGGAAAGCAAAAAGGACTGAGATTGAAAAAACAATTTTTAAATAACAAATCTAAACCTAGGCTACAGACTACAAGGTTCTACCAACGCCGAATGAACAAATACCAATTAATTTCTCTTACAAGACAGTGTTCATAATTTGTAAATGTCTTTTACCATTTCACTATCGAATAAACAGCATTGAATAATACACAGAGGTCGTGGTCTGAACCATTGATATCCTCAGCATTTAACCAGTAAAGAACAGCGTTTATCAATATTGCCAATGATATACAGCACGATAGAAATTGTAATTTAAACCATGAAATGAAAGAACAGAGTAGTAGTGAAATCGATCAAAAACTTAGTTAAATTTATCCTGCAATGATAAACTAGAAATTATAGGGTTTAACACATACCAACAGCATGATTTAATTAACTTGCATCAACAGGAAATCGCTGCAATCATCAAATCGCTACACCGACACTGTAAAAGTGTGAGAACTCAACGATGGGGGCCCTCCAAAGCCTTTCTCCACACACAGTAAAAGATTTACAGTACTAAAACTTGATATGCATTCACCATAAATTGTTTACACAGCAAAGAAACCACGCAGTTCAGAAGCACAAGTGCATTCCTCTTCAAAATCGTGATCCTTTCTTCATTGTCTTGTGAGGGATTTATACAAATTCGAAACACAACTAGAAATGCTACAATTCTACAATCTAATTAATGAGAATAGCTAACGAGATCCTTATCAAAATCGTGAGACTCCACAAAATCAGAGCTGTTCCTTCTTTTGTGCTGGATGTAGAACAGGTGGCCACCCTTGACTGAAGTTGACTCAACATCTGTACAGGCCACATCACCTAACTGTCGAATGTTCATCCATCTGTGGACATCAAGGATCCATTCTCTATCTTCCATTTCCCTCCTAGCTATCCTGCAAATGCTCAATCTTGGAGTTAATACGGGAAGTTAGTACATCCCGTAGTCTAAGTAAAAATTCTAGTTAAAATGCTTAAAAAGTCTAAAAACTCAATTTATTAGCAAGCAATGACATTATACCTCTTTAACCAAGATTTATGGATGATCTTTAAAGCTTTCTACTCAATATGGATGTTTTATGAAGGAAATGAAAGATATCTAAGAGGCAAAAAGGGGTCAAAAACGGTGCCCAACATCTCCCCCAAGAGGAAACTGCTGCATGTCCTCATGCTAAAAACTTTGACCCTGTCAAAAACCAAAATTTTACTGCTGTTTATTCTGCCTTTAGTCTTCTGTCTGTGATAATGCATATGTTGATGCCCGAGATGCATAGAGGATCTTCAACCTTTCATACTTAGCCTTGTAAACCTTCCTTTGCTTGTACCATCTATAGGCTTGTTTAGTGATGCGTGTTCTTTGAACCTTTAGCTTCCAATTAACTTCCTTTAACTTCTCATTTTTTTGTTCAAGTTCCTTTAGCTCAAGTTTCAATTTCTTGATCTCTTTACTGTTTTTGGAAGCTTTCTTTTCCTTCATCTTTATTGGAAGCTGCTCAGAATTTGCATCCATACCCAATTCTCCATGCTCTTGTGCTGAATGCTCTTTTTCCCCTTTCATAGCCTGCTGTTCTGAGAAGAGAGAACTTGAACCTTTGGGTAATTCCTGTTTTAACTGCTTCCCTTTTTCTTTTTCTTGCTGGTCTAGGAAGAGGTTGATCTTCTTTGTTTTTCTGATCACCTCATCAGGATCTAGGATATCTTGTCCTTTTTCAACTGCTAGATCTTCTCCTGGACTCTCCAAAGTCTGTATATGTTCCTCATCTTCTAATGCTGATTGACTTTGAGCTTGTTTGTATTTTCTTGACTTTCTCTGATAGGTGGTGAAGAGCTGATCTTGTTTGTGATACTGTTTTTATTTCTTCTTCACACTTCTAGTTTGTATTCTTCTCTGAGGCTATTTTGAACTTGCTGCCTCAGAGTTGTCCTCATCATCAGTAATCAGCAATACTTCCTTCTTTTTCTTCTTCCCCTTTGGCGGTTTTGAGCTTGTTGCCTCAGGGTATGTCAGCATCAGCAATTCATCTTCCTTTGAGCCTTCTTCAAGTAACTCTTCCTGCTCTTCAAATTGATTATGAACTAGAAACCCTGACCATGTCAAATTCTGTCTTTGTAATTAATGCTGGATAATGATTTTAATAAGACCACAGTGGAAAAGACTTGTTACCTTGTCTTTTGGACAGCCTTAGCCATCTTAGTTAGACTCTGAAGCAAGAAGTAAGGCATATTGATTTCACATTCACCCTTTAGATGTTGTAGCAGCTTGATGTGATAAAGGTAAACAATGCTAAATCTGCCTTCACAAGTAACAAATTTCTGAATGATGTAAACTATCTCATCCCATGGATGAACTAGCCAACTTCTTGGTATCCCTTTTTTCCAATTGACTGATCCTGCCCTAGACCTGCATAAAAATGGCATCCATACCTTCTCTTTAAACTATTTAGTTTTGAAGAACCTTTCCCCCTGCTATGACAGACCAGTGACTTGAGGTAGGATGTCTTCTGACAGTCTGAATTGCAAATTCCCTACTCTAACTCTTTCTCCATCGAAGGTCTCAGCAAAAGCTAAGCTAGCCTGCTCATTGTGCCCATTAAATTTTTCAAAGAAATTGATCCACTGTTTATTTGCAAAAATCTCAAGGCAACTTTCATAAATATCATTGGAATTAAATGTTGCTGGTTCCACTCTAGCTGACATTTTAAATTTTAAGTTGAAAACAGGAACCCTTCGACCTCTAACTCTGCCTTTGTAATTCTATTTCCTCAATAATACTCTGTAATTGGTGAAATTTCTTTTGGTTTGGGCAGAGTATTCAACAAGGAAAGGGTTTTAAATCTTACCTCTTTTCCAATGTCACTGCTTTTACTTCCTCTTGCACAATTTGGACAGAGTTTGGAGTATTCACAGCGTCCTCTTTGCTGACTGTCTCTTCTACACAATCTTCTCTGCAAATAATATCTTCATATTTCCTGTAGCTCATGGCCTTTCTTCTTGTTGATTATCTTCAGCAAATGGTGTCTCTGTAAACTACAGCCTCTTCCCATTGTCAATTGTCTTCAGCAAATGGTATATTCAAACTTCCTGTAGCTCACGGCCTCTTTATTTCTGTCAATTACCTTCATACAGTAATCTATTTTTGCAGAGCAAAAATTGGACTCGGCCTCTAAGAGAATGACCAAGTCGTGGTATATAATGCAGAAATCGATTTCATTTATGTGCTGTCGTGAGCATCATTCCACGTTTTCTTTCCATCATTTCATGATATGGCATTCCCATTTGATTATTTACTTAGGACAGAAAATAGAAGTAAGGTTTCGATAAACATATCAATCTCTTTATATGCCCAATGTTTAATACATAAATTGGCAATATAGACTTCAGTTTTTCATATACCCAATGTTTAATAAATAGGCTGTCAATGTTTAATAAACAGGCTGTATAAAAGAAGCTTTCTTTTCTCTTTAAAATAAACCTTTTTCTTTCATAAAAACTGTGTTGAGGATGTATATTTGCCCTATTTTCTTCCTCAAATTAACCAATGCATGATGTACTATATACATATACAAGGGAGACCTTTGAAAAAAAAACTTTTTTATGTCAATGTTTCACTTTTGCTGAGAAAGAGACCTTGTTTATTCTTCAACCCAATTGAAACTCTGCCTGTAGTATGCAATATGCATCCTGTAGAATGCAATGTATGTCCTGTAAAATGTAGTATATATCCTGTAGAGTCCAATATAGATGTTGGCCATTTAAAATTTCCCTTGGGTTTGATCCTGACAACCATCCTGACCCCTAAGGTGGAAAATGAAGTGTTGGCAGAGATGATAAAAATGAAGTACTGACAGAGACTAATGGAAGGCAAGTATGGTATTGGCAGAGACTAATGAAAGGCAAACAAGGTATTGGCAGAGACTTATCAGAATAATGGCAATAATAGGTAGTCAGCTTGCAATAATTGGTAAAATGTCATCACTTAAGAACAAAAAGAATTCTGAAACTTTTTAAACATAAAACTATAAATTCTTACAGACTTGCTTGATGTTCCTGTATGATGAGCTTGCTGTCTGTTTGAAGTTGATTTGTATTCTGATTGTCCTTCTGATGTCTTCTGTCTGCTGCTATCTCCAATTCCTTCAGCTTCACTGAAAGTCAGGTCTCTTATAGATCTCTTCTGCCTTAATAAAAATCAGGGCCCTCTACCTTTAAAATCTCTTGTATTGCTGGTAATCAAGTCTAGTAATCAGGTCCCTTCTGCTGATGAAAAATCACAATCCTATGCACATGAAAAAGACTTGGAGGGTTCTAAATAAGCATGAACATGTTTATCCCCCTCACAGGCCTAACTTTTGACTTGTCCTCAAGTCAAACAAGATCTTCATTATTTGTAAAACAAAACAGGAAATTGGAAAAAGATTTTTATGTGAATTTGAAATGGCCAGGCAAGCCTGGTTTTCCATAGAAAATTCAAGTTTATATTGTGCCAGCAAACTGGTTTTCACAACTAAACTTCCTTTTTTTCTTGTTTTTTTTTTATATTTTTATTTTTTCAATTTTTGTTTTCTTTTGCTCTTTTTGTTTTATTTGCTAGCTGTATCAGAGCAGCTAAGGAGTAGGTGAAGGAAAAACACTGATGTGTTTATCCAGCACTTGCATTTCCTTTTGCTGTGAGAGTTGTTGTATAAAATCTGCCCTATTGATAGGTTTATTATATAGCTTGAGCCGGTGGCCATTGACCACAAATTGACATGCTTCATCATCTATGGTTTGACGTTTGACTGACCCATTTTCATAGACATCAACAATCTCATATGGACCAAGCCAATGAGTAGTGAATTTGGCTTTGAAATCTTTAAATTTTGAGTCAAATAGTAATGCCCAGTCACCAACATGAAATTGCTTCTTTTTGATAAATTTGCCATGCCATTGAGCTCGCTATTGTTGGATCATAATATTGTGTTCTAGGGCAGCCTGTCTGATCTCATCTAGCTGGTTCAACTGAAGTAATCTTTCTTTCTAAGCCTCAGAAAGATCCATGCCCAAATCTGCTGCCAACTTGAATGTATGAATTTGAAACTCTATAGGGAGGAGGACTTGCTTACCGTAGACAAGCTAGTAAGGAGAAAAACCAGTACTATTTTTCCGAGTGATCCAGTATGCCCATAAAGCTTCAGTAAGCTTTGCTGACCAATCCTTCCTATGCATCTGAACAGTTTTGGTAATGATGCCTTCTAGGGTTTTGTTGGTAGATTCCACTTGGCCATTGGCTTGTGGATGGTAAGGGGTGGACTTTCTGTGCGCCAAAATGTTGGGCTCTGATCTATAGGTGTGAATCAGAACTTATATTTAAATCAATCCAGGTCAGTAAACTTCGAGACACATCCAGGTTTTAGGACTCAGAGGCTAAACTTATCTGGAATTTAGCTAACTGTGAATTAAATCTACTGACAGATGAAAAGAATACTGCAACTTACAGACACAAAATCCTCTTACAAGGGTGATTTCATTGTTTCTTTTTAAGCACACAGTATTTGATTTAGGAAAGCAAAAAGGACTGAGATTGAAAAAACAATTTTTAAATAACAAATCTAAACCTAGGCTACAGACTACAAGGTTCTACCAGCGCTGAATGAACAAATACCAATTAATTTCTCTTACAAGACAGTGTTCACAATTTGTAAATGTCTTTTACCATTTCAGTATCGAATAAACAGCATTGAATAATACACAGAGGTCGTGGTCTGAACCATTGATATCCTCAGCATTTAACCAGTAAAGAACAGCGTTTATCAATATTGCCAGTGATATACAGCACGATAGAAATTGTAATTTAAACCATGAAATGAAAGAACAGAGCAGTAGTGAAATCGATCAGAAACTTAGTTAAATTTATCCTGCAATGATAAACTAGAAATTATAGGGTTTAACACATACCAACAGCACGATTTAATTAACTTGCATCAACAGGAAATCACTGCAATCATCAAATCGCTACACCGGCAATGTAAAAGTGTGAGAACTCAACGATGGGGGCCCTCCAAAGCCTTGCTCCACACATAGTAAAATATTTACAGTACTAAAACTTGATATGCATTCACCATAAATTGTTTACACAGCAAAGAAACCACGCAGTTCAGAAGCACAAGTGCATTCCTCTTCAAAATCGTGATCCTTTCTTCATTATCTTGTGAGGGATTTATACAAATTCGAAACACAACTAGAAATGCTACAATTCTGCAATCTAATTAATGAGAATAGCTAACGAGATGCTTATCAAAATCGTGAGACTCCACAAAATCGGAGTTGTTCCTTCTTTTGTGCTGGATGTAGAACAGGTGGCCGCCCTTGACTGAAGTTGACTCGACATCTGTACAGGCCACATCACCTAACTGTCGAATGTTCATCCATCTGTGGACATCAAGGATCCATTCTCTATCTTCCATTTCCCTCCTATCTGTCCTGCAAATGCTCAATCTTGGAGTTAATACGGGAAGTTAGTACATCCCATAGTCTAAGCAAAAATTCTAGTTAAAATGCTTAAAAAGTCTAAAAACTCAATTTATTAGCAAGCAATGACATTATACCTCTTTAACCAAGATTTATGGATGATCTTTAAAGCTTTCTACTCAATATGGATGTTTTATGAAGGAAATGAAAGATATCTAAGAGGCAAAAAGAGGTCAAAAACGGTGCCCAACAATTCCATGAATATTTTAGAGAGGAACCACCATGCTTACTGCTGTACTAATCTGATTAACATCACCTTATTAAGTGGGGAATCCATCTCCCATACTTATTTTTTCCCAAATAATTTGAAATCAATGGGACTAAAAACTATCCCAGGGTCACATTGCTTGCATTGCACTCCAACAATTAAGAGTGCTCTCCAACCCATACCATTTGGAAACAGAATTCATGGATCCCATTTTCTTGTATGCATTCTTCCAAAAATCATGAGTGCATAATCTATATCATCAAATTATATAACAACATAATAATAATGTACATCAAGGAAGTGCCTCACCAAGAAATCATGAAAGTGCTTATACCTCCCAATGAGTAGACTACCATTTCCCAAGTACATACATGCTTCAAGTGACCAATCAAATCTGATCCAATGATGTGGGTGAGTATCCCATGTCCTATAATTCTTCTCCAAAAGGAATTGATATGCATCAAAATATTCAGCCATGTATTCTTTCATCCAAGAAGTGAATGAAGAATCTCCACTCAAATTTGAACCAAATAGTGGGCAACAGAAACAAGGTGACTTCAAATGACTCAAAGAAGTCTTACCCATACATCCATGAATGAGGGAATCATAAATATATAACAATGTATGTGGCTGGTAACAAAAAATTTCTCCTATCATAAGTCTATTCACCCTAGTGTTGGATGAATTTCCTCCAACATCAAATGAACCAAGTTTTGAGCAATAAAAACCATGAGTCTTCAAGTGACTCAAATGCATATCATAGGTGCATCCATGTAGATGTGCATCATCAAAAAGTAAAAAGGAATTCTGATGAACATCTGAATAAGAATGTTCTCCAAATGATATTTAATGTGCGTCAATATAATCATCCAATAAGTGAATGGAGAACCTCCACCAAAATCTGAACAAAATAAGGAGCAAGGAAAACATGAAGACTTCAAGTGGCTCAAAGAAGTCTCATCAATACACTCATGAATATGTATATCATCATGTAACATCAGAGGATGTTTCTGCCAATAATAATTTTCTTCAGTCATATAACTCTTCACCCAAGTGTGGGATGAAGTTCCTCCAACTTCAAATAGAGTAGGAAAGGAGCAAGGAAAATCATGAGTCTCCAAGTGACTCAAGTGAACATCATAGGTGCACCCATGTAGATGTGTATAATCATAATGTAAAGAAGGATTCTGCTGCAAATTTAAATAATATGGTTCTCTAATAATTCCATCATCAAAAGGAAACCTTTCACCCATACTTCATTAGGATGACTGCTGCAAAATTTAGAAGTGTAGGATGTAGGAGAAAGAACCAACTCACCCAAATAATAAGTAAGTGAAAAATTGTCATAACGTGAAGGATCCATAGGGGTAATATTATGCACCTCCCTAAAAAATGCAAATATTTCCTCATGGGTTGGTTCCAAGGTGGTGGAATTATGCGCTTCTTCAAAAATTGTGTAACCATTTTCAAGAGGCAACTCAAGTTCCTCTTCCACCATTACTAGTGATTGTATCTCATCACTATCATCCTCAAGAACATCAAGAACCTGCAATTTTTCATGTTTCTCATGATCCATCATGTCATGAGAATCCTCCAAGAAATCTACCTTATGAAAATCTGAAACATCGAAGGAAAAACAAGTGTCTTGCAACTTTTCAAGAAGTTGCTCATTTTGAATTGTCAGCTTATCAATAACTTCATTATTCTTCAAGTAGGATTCATGTAACCATTCACTAAGCTCAATGAAATTTTTTATATAAAAAACCAAATACATGAAATTACATTTGATGTTGCGCATTGCTCTTTGAATCTTCTCCATGTCTTCAAGGAATGATGGCTCCTCCAAGGAAGTAGCTCTCCAACAAGAATTTGATACCAATGCTTGAGTGTCATGGAGTATTCTAAGGTCCTCTTGGATATTATTTTAATTCATCTTTAAGGACCCTTCAATAAAATGAGGCTCCTGCAAATGAATCTCCTCATATTCTTCCTTTTTGCTTGGACCAACTTCATGAAGCTCAAGTGGTCATGGGGAAGTTGATCTTGTTTCTTCTTCAATTGCTACAAGGTCTTGATTTTCATGTTTAATGGAAGTTTGGATTGCAGCAACACTTTAAAAAGTTATCTCTATGTCACCAACTTATATGTGTGAGCACCCAACAGTAGGTACTCCTTCATAGTTCAAACATCCATCAATAGATTCCCTATGGTCCATATCCATAGTAGAATTTGTTTCAACATGATATTCAATAGTTTCAAGGTACTCTTCTTCCTTATCATGTGATGTTTCCTAATATTTTTCAGAGTCATTTGGGAGTGAATTTCTATCCTCTTCATGTACTACTTCTTCTACTTCACCTATTTCAGAACTAGGTGGTTCATGGGTCTCCTCCTTTTGCTCCTTCAAGCAAGCTAATGCATTTTTCCCCTTGGTTTTCTTAAATTCAATATTTTTTTCCCAAATTTGGATAGCCAAAAATTCAAATCCTTTCATAATATTCTTTTTCATTTCTTCAAATACAAGTTCCATAATTTTTATAAGCTCCTTACCATCATATGAGATTCCCCTTTTATCCCTAGTCATTGTTTCCTCTTCAACAAAAGAACTTTTGGTTTCATAATATAATGGTGGTCCCTGAATTATTGTCCTCATATATATAAGACCACAGAATGTGCCAATATCATGCTCTGATACCACTGGAATTTCCCCTTTTAATAAATTTTATTAAAATGCCCAATTTTCCAATTTTTTCACAATTTTGGCTCTTGACTAGTTTTAGTGTCTTGGTCTCCAAATCAACCCAATTGCTCCCAAATATTTAGAGAAGGTGTATGAATGATATAATAAATTAATTATCATGTTTAGGGGTGTATTATTTCCCTCCAAACACTTCTGCAAGTTTGTACTAAATTATGAACAATATGGATGATTTTACATGGCAATTTTGGGCTCAAATTCCCCCGGGGTAAGTGGTAGAAATGGTTTCCCATGTGAATAAACCCACTCAAATTATTAAATTGAAGAATTTTATGTGTAGAATACATTATCAAAGACTCATATGCATAACCAGTCGAAATCCCATGTATGTTATCACTTCATTCAATCAGATATAAAAAATTGGTTTTGGACCCTTGGGGAAACGAGATGTAGTTTGCTCCAAATGATATGGAATTTGACCCAATGGCCACAAATTCTCAGTTAATTAAAATTAAACCTTTATTATACATTAATGATATTTCATTAATTCATAAATCATCAATGGTGCACACATATATTCGATTCCATCAAAATTGCAAGAGTTTACAACAAGGTATTGGGGAAATGGCACTGTTTCTTCAATATTGGACAATAATACATGAGATATCTTGGATTTTAAACCTGAGAGATTTCTTAACTTAAATAACAGATAATTTAAATCAGAATACAAAATACTGGATCAAGAGAAGCTCCCTCAAAGAGATGAATAGCTCACCAAGTGCGCCTCATGTTAGAATAATCAACCCATAGTTAGCTACCTTAGACATTAAATTAATCATTTTTGTATTATTTTCCTAGTTTCATGATTCCACCTTATGCAAGTTGTCATCTACCTATCCATAGTGGTCAAACTTGCCTATTTTGACTCATGGAGCGCTTGGGAAACCTCAAGGAATCAATTCTGCTTTATTCCTGGCCTCCTAGGCGCCCTTCTACTTTTTCTGCTTTATTGCCTGCTTTTTCAGTGCTTTAAGGCAATTAGGAAAGTTTGACTAGGTGAGGTTAACTAGTTTTTTGTCCTCCACATCCTCCACTCTTTTCTCCTATGAAAAGCATGTATGAGTTGTCCTTCCATCACCTTTTAGCTTGCCTAAGTGCTTTTGCCAATTCGTGAGCTCCTTAGCTGATTTGGAAACTACTTTATGCACCTATGGGGGAATTGATTAATTTTAGTAAGCCTGCTTTTGACTAGATTCAAATTGCCTCCTCATGCATTTGAATCCCTTATGTAATTATTTAATGCAACAACCTATCATGTTACAGGGTTGGCTATTGTACACTTATTCAATACAGTTTAGTGTTCAGCTCCATATTCAGTCTCTTTTGTGAGTGATTTTGCATGTACAATTGATAATTGTTGTGAGTGTAATTGTTCTATCACTAGGTTCAATTTCCACATGGTATCAGAGCCATCATAGATCAATTTCTCTCCTTCAAATTTGTTTTGCAGGTTTGACATCAGTGACTGGGAGCCTTCTACTGATAGCCGGGACAATTTCTGAGCTATGGATCAATCTCAGAAGATCATCTTGACTCCCTTCAATTTCTTTGAATGGAAAGCAGAGATGGAGATACTGTTGAGAGTGAAAGGCCTCTACAGGGTGACAATGGCAACAGAAGTAGAGCCAAATGCAGCTGCAAAGAAGATAAAATGGCACAACAGGAGGGATGAGGCCTATGGTTTCTTGTGTCTGAGTATTTCCAAATACCTCCTTTTCCATCTTGATGGATTGACATCACTGAATGAAGTATGGGAGAAGCTTGTTGATCTTTTTGGAAAGACAGATGAGATGAGGGGACATCAAATCGAAAATGAACTGATCTCCCTGAGTCCAAATAGATTTGAATCCCTACAACTCTATTTCTCCAAGTTCAAAGCACTTGTTTTGCAGCTAAAACAATGTGGGATCGAAAAGAAGGATGATCAGTTGGTATTGGCCATACTCTCGAAGCTTGGCCCTAACTATTCAGTGTTTTTTTCTACCTTCTATGCCACAAAGTTGACAGCTCGAACCTGGAAGATGCCTAGCCTTGTAGATTTCATGGAATCTCTCACACAAGAACAGGACAAGCTGGTGATGATGGGCACCATCAAACCATCCAAAGACCAAGCTCTGGTTACTGGAGATTCAAGGGTGGATTCAAAAAGAAAAAAGAAATCTAAAAAGCCACCTGAGCAAAAGAGAGACAAGAACAAGTCTCCAGAGGAGCCACAAGGTTCCAAGAAGAATTACCAGAAGAAGAAAAACAAAGGAGAAATGAGAAAGTGTGCATACTATAATAAGGGCAATCACACTAAAATATCTTGTATGAAAAAGCAAATAGACATGCTGACCCAACTCCTAGAGAAGAATGGAATCTCCCTTCCAGACAGCTCAAAGAAGAGAGAAGGAGGATCAAGTTCAGAAGACAGAGAGAGAGTTCATGCATTGGTTGCTGGCACATCAAGCTCACCTAGTTTCATCATTGATTCTGGAGCATCAATGTAGAAATTCGCCAGCAGTAAATTAATTTTACCCACAACAATTGTCAATTGATCATGCAAAATTGCTAACAATGGAGACTGAAAATGGAGCTGTAACACAAAATTATATTAACTGAGTGTACAATATCCAACCCTATAATAACATAGGTTGATGAATATATAGAATACATCAAGAGGTCGAATGCATAAGGAGGCATCCAAAACTAGCATAAAGCAGGCTTACCCAAAATAGGCAAATCCCCCATAGGTGTAAAAAGCTGATCCCAAATCTGTCATGAGGCTCACGAAATGGAAAGGGTGCATGGGAAAGCTAATGAGTGGTGGAATGGCAGCTCATACATGCTTTTGCATGGAGGAAAGAGTGGAGGATTAAAGGGGCAAAAAACAAGTTCACCTCACCTAGTCTTGCTTTCCTATGTGCCTTAAAACACTGAAAAAGCAGGCAATAAAGCAGAAAAAGCAGAAGGGTGCCTAGGAGGCCAGGAATAAAGAAAATTTGATTCCTAAGGATTTCCCAAGCGCTACATGAGTCAAAGATGGCAAGCTTGACCTCTATGGATAGGCAATTAGCAACTTGCACATGGTGGGACTCATGGACTAGGCAAATAAGACAAAAATAAATGAATTAATGTCTAAGTGGGTAATACTATGGGTTTGATTATTCTAACACCCCCCCTTAAGCATGACTTTATGAGTAATAAATCAAAAATATAGGGCCTAGCAACAAGGCTTAGTCACCCTTTTACATACTGCAAGTCCATATGAACCAAGGAAAGAGGCAAAACCAACTTGGGAAAATCCTCCCTTAAAAATGGACTGTAAAACAAAATTGTAGAATCTTGTCTCCACTCATGCCTTTACAGCATGATCAGCAATCCCCAGCAGTGATTTGAGATTGTTGAAGGTCTTCTCACAAAATTCTTTGGTGAAGATATCAGCTACTTGTTATGAAGATGAACAGAAGAGTAGGTGAATGGTGCCATCATGCACAAGCTCTCTGATGTAGTGCATGTGAATCTCAATATGTCTGGTTCTCTGCTTCTAAACTGGATCTTTGCAGATTCGAATGGTACTCTAGTTATCACAGTAGATGGTATTTGAGTACTCAGGTTTGAAACCACACTCTCCAAGTAAACCCTGCAACCATAAACACTGAGTTGCTGCATTAACAACTCCTCTGTACTCAGAAACTGTAGATGAGAGTGCAATGGCACTCTGTTTCTTGCTTGACCAGCTGATTGGCCCTTCTGCAAGCATGAACACATAACCTGAAGTGGACTTTCTATCTGTGCTATCACCTGCCCAATCACTGTCAGTAAATCCAATCAAATCAAGATCAGATTTTGCCTTATAGAAGATCCCATGTGTCCTTGTTCCCTGAACAAAGTTAAGGATCCTTTTGGCTGCTTTCCAATGGATCTCATGAGGCTGATCCATGAATCTAGAAGCCACACTTATTGTATAACAAAGATCAGGTCGAGTATGTGTCAAATACAATAAGCATCCAATCAATTGTCTATACAGTGTATTGTTTACCATCGGTGGGGAATCATCTTCCTCCAGCTTCACTCCTGAAAGGAAAAGAGTTTTGCTTGCTTTGCAGTCTTGCATTCTGAATTTGATAAGCAAATCCAAGGCATACTTGGACTGGTGCACCTTTATTCCAGCTTTGGTTTGAGCAA
>LPNX011021378.1:10439-70980 GCA_001517045.1 Pseudotsuga menziesii | reverse complement strand
TTAATCTTTCTGAACTATTAAAAATTTCTGGAAATTTTCCTTCTTCTGTTTTGACTGAAGAAAATGTTGATCTTTTTAGACCTGTTACATTGGATGAGATGGGGTCTATCTTGGCCCTATGTAAAAATGATAAGAGCCCTGGTCTGGATGGGATACCTGTAGAGGTTTATAGGACACTTTTTGATGTGATGGGAGAGGATCTGTTAAGGGTCATTGAGGACTCTAGGAAAAGTGGTAAAATTCCTGTAGTTCTTAATTCAACCTTTATAGTTTTAATACCTAAAACTGATTGTCCTATGACTTTTGATGGCTTCAGACCTATATCATTATGCAATTTCAGCTATAAGATAATTGGTAAGATTTTATCTACAAGGATTAAGAAGGTTCAGGGGAGATATATATCTTCTGAGCAGTTTGGTTTTTTGCCGGGTAGACAAATTCATGATGCAGTGGGTGCTATTCAGGAAGGCATTCACACCATACATACAAAGGGTTTAAAGTCTGTGGTTCTTAAAATAGATTTGTCTAAAGCTTATGATAGAGTTAGTTGGATTTTTTTAAGAGTTATTTTAACCAAGATGAGCTTTGGGGTACCCTTTATTACATGGGTTATGAGCAGTCTTACCTCTGTCTCTTTCTCTGTTTTGATAAATGGTGTGGCTTCTAGTTTTTCCCGGTCTGGAAGGGGACTTAGACACGGGTGTCCTCTGGAACCTTTGTTATTTCTTGTTGCCGCTAAAGGTTTGAGTAGGGAACTGTTATGTGCTAAAAACAATGGTTTTTTCAGGGGTAATTCCTTTGGAAATGGCATTTCTTTGACCGATGTTCTTTTTGTTGATGATATTGTTATGATCACTGATGGTACTGCTCAGTCTTTATCAATGTTGTATGAAACTTTGAGGGACTTTTCTAAAGCTATAGGGATGTTGATAATTGAGGATAAATCATCTTTTTATTACTCTAGGCTTGATGAAGCTGAGGTGATATCCTTGCAAAATATTTTTTCATATAAGGTTTTAAAGATTGACAGTGGCATGAAATATCTTGGTTTTTATTTAAAACCATGCAGATATTTACTTAAAGACTGGGATTAGCTTATAGCTAAGGCTGAAAAGTGTATTAAGAATTGGAGCTACAGGTGGTTGTCTAGGGAGGCAAGCTTATTTTGATTAAGTCGGTTCTTGAAGCTTTACCTATTTTTTGGATGCACTTTTGGATCCATGTTGGGATTATTGAGAAAATCAGAAAACTCTGTTTTAAATTTCTTTGGTCTGGTGGTGATGGAACCTCTTCTGGTTTGCCATGGATTTCATGGAAGGTTTTGGCTAATCCAAAATATTTGGGTGGTTGGGGCTTAAAAGTTCTAGCTCTTTTTGCAAAAGCTTTAGCAGCTAAAAGTGTATGGCATCTAATTCATGGCTCAGGGATATGGGTTTAGATTGTTACTCAAAAATATATTTGGCCTCTAACTTTGTTGGATTGGATTAGAGAAAAGGATAAAAAGAAATCAGGTATCTCCATTTGTTGGAAATCTGTGATTTGGTCTTTTCATCTTATAGCTGATTTTCTGGTTTGGAAGATTAGGAATGGAGCTAATGTTCGTATTGGCATGGACCCTTGGGCAGGTTGCAAATGGCATCATTACTTACCTACTCATCTTATTGATATTCTGCATGCTACAGGTTATTACTTTTTAAAAGATGTTGGAATTATGTCTGTTAATTTCTTTATGGATCAAGGTTGGTTAAGCTCTAATGATTTAGGTCTGGTTGAGATCATGGACATTAATGCTTGGAATGGATACCTATCCATTCTTAAATCCAATCATACCAGACTTAGAAATTTGATGGATGAACTTGTTTAGAACCAGGCTAAAACTGGTAAGTATACACCTAAAGGTGGATACATGCATTTGATTCTGGAACATAATGAAAGGGAATGTGCTTGGTGGTGGAATATGTTCTGGCATATGAAGATTCCTCTCAAGTCTAAGATTTTCTGCTGGTCTCTTTTTTCAGGAAAATCCCTTACTTGGGATCTACTTAACAGAAGGGGATGGGAAGGTCTAGGTCGATGTTACTTATGTTAAAATGATATTGAATCTAATCAACATATAGGGGTTGATTGTCCTTTTACTAAAGTTGTCTGGCAGGAGATTGAAGATAACGTTATATTACAGAATTTGTGGGTAGGAAACAATGTTATTATCTGTTTGAAGAATTGGGTCTTCAGGTCTCAGGTAAAAAATATCAGGTCTTTACCCCTCATTGTTTTATTGTTTATTTGGAAATATCAAAACAAGAGTTGTTTTGACAATGTTGATACATCTCCTACGCAGGTTGCAGCTTATAGTTTGGCTTTAATTTTTACTTACCCTATGGAAACAGCTGATTTGAAAATTAGAATCATCTCAGAGGAAGTTATTGATAGAACCAAGCCTTGGGGTTTCTTTGATGGTTCTGCTATGGGGATTCCTAAAGTATGTGGTGCTAGGGGGATTCTTTTCCTTAAAGATGATCATTTTATCACTTTTAAAGATGGTATGGGGGAAGGGACAAATAACTTTGCGTAGTTATATGCTTTGAAATTACTAATTAGATTGTCCTTGAAGAAGCAGATTAAGCATATCCAAATTTTTGGCGATTCTATGCTTGTCATAAATTGGATCTCTGGAAAATTTAGAGTTCATAATGTTGAGCTTGCTCAGTTTCTTCAAGAGGTTATCAGACTTGTTGATTTTTTTGATGAAGTTGTTTTTAAACATGTTTTTAGGGAAATAAATACATGTGTTGATCAGTTAGCTAATGAAGGAGGGAAGGTTCAGAGTGGTTACTGGTTTATTTCTGAGTATCAAGGGACTAATATACATGATACTTTTCATGTCTTTTATTTTTTTTTATTGGGTCAGGAGAGACATGGGCTGTCTTTTTGACTTCTAATTCAGATGCTACTGAGCTTCATGTTTTATCAGTTTTTATACTTGATAATATTTCTGTTTTTGCTTAACTTAGTAGTTAAGATGTTAGCATTTATTTGGGGAAATCCAGTTTGGGTTTCTTGGAGACTATATCATGTGATTTATCTGATGAATGTATTGAGATATATTTTTGGACAAGAAGAAGTCATGATGTTGGAGACTCCGATTTTTTTGCTGATGCAGAGTTTTTGGATTAGACTTCCAGTTATGGAGGTTTATTGATCTTCTATATGAAGATTGTTTTAAGACTTTTTTGAGGTAAATAAGACATATGTTTATGATTCTTGAGGATGTATATCAGATTATGATCATTTTGATGAAAGTGGATCATCTGTTTCTATATAATTTTGAATAAAATTTATGAATTTTTTCTTTGGAAAAAAAAATAAACATTGAATTTTAAAAATTCGAAATTATATATTTTTAAGATAAAACTCAACATTGTATTTAAAAAATGTGAAAAAGATAGAAATAAACATTGTATTTAAAAAATGTGAAAAAAATAGAAATAAACATTGTATTTAAAAAATGTGAAAATTATGTACTTGTATTTGTAAAGATTAAAAAAAAACATTTTAAATATGAAAACTTTTAAAATAGATCAAGTGTAAAATTTTGTTATTTTAAAAAAAATGAATTTTAAATCAAAACTTTAAAAATGGTTAAGTGTAAAAATCATATACTTATAAAGTAAAAATAAATTTTAAATTTTAAAAGCCTAAAAATTGAATAAGTGTAAAGTGAAATAAACATTGAATTTTAAAAGTGTAAAAATTATATATTTGTTAAATGAAAAACTATTTTGTGTAAAAAACTGAAATTTAAATTGTTTGAAGTATGAAAACATTTTAAATGGTTGAGTATGAAAATTATGTATTTGTAAGGTTAAAAATAAATGTTGAATTTTGAAAATGTGAAAATTATATACTTCTAAGATAGAAATAAACATTGTATTTAAAAAATTTAAAAATTATATACTTACATTTGTAAGGTTAAATAAACATTGAATTTAAAAAAATGTGAAAATTATATATATATATATATATATATATATATATATTGTTGGCAAAGTGGTAGAACCCCCTAGCCACCAAGGTTTCTATTGGCTAAGTAACCACAAACCAGGGGCATCTAAATCGTCAAAATCACTTGGAAATCGCACCCAACCTCGACCGCACCAACCCTTAACATGGTTGGACCTTTCACCTTAGGGTCGCGGATTGTGAAAATTATATACTTTTAAGATAAAAGTAAACATTATATTTAAAATATGTGAAAATTATATACTTTTAAGATAAAAATAAATATTGTATTTAAAAAATGTGAAATATGTGAAAACTTTTTATTTTTTATTTAATCTAAAATTTAGAAACATAGATAAATTTTATTATTAAAAAGATGAAATAAACATTGAAGTTTAAACTCTGAAAATTATATACTTGTAAAATGGAAAACTATTTTGTGAAAAAGTGAGAAATTTAAAATGATTGAAGTGTCAAAATGATTGTGTAAAAATTATATACTTATAAAGTGAAATAAACATTAAATTTTAAAAATGTTGTAAAGTAAAATAAACATTGAATTTTAAAATGTTAGAATGGTATAGGTTTAATATAGAAATAAAAGAATATGGACTAAATATATACTGCAAGCCCGTGAGCTGAGGCGCGACCTGGTTTGAGCGCAACAAACCCTAGCTTGAGGGCTTTCCCCGCAGGTCGGTGGTCCTGCAAATGGATCCACCCGACCCTGCTTCTGTTGAGGACCAGTTTCAAAATATTGTGGCCTCCTTGCCCTCGGTCCAGGCTGTCGCGGCCCCATCTTCTCGATTTGTGAAACGAACAGATATCCCAGAAGTGAAGCTCTGCTCTGCAGCTTCGAAGAGAAAAGCAGTTACCCTCTCAGAGAAGGGTCTCATCAGACTTTTCACTGGGTTATGGCCATCTCCGTGCTCAGTGGAAATCTGGTTAAATAAAAACTCGAGAACCCTAATCCAAGGAGAAGTGCAGCAGATCTTCTGTGGCAAAGGGTATTTCGCCTTCATCTTTGAAAAAAAGGAGGACCGAGACCTGATCTTCAGGAATGGGCCTTAATTTATGGGTCCTCGAGGTATGTATCTGAACAAATGGGATCTTTCTTTTAACCCTAAAAAATACATTCCAAAGGCAGTCCCTGTATGGGTTAAGCTACCTCACCTCCCTCTCCACTGCTGGAATGATGAGGATTTTCGAGCAATAGGAAATACCCTAGGGAAATATGTAGACAAATCTGAACCTAAAGCCCCAATGTTCTTTTGTGCCCGTATTTGTGTCGAAGTTGACCTAGAAAAAGGCTTGTCGGAATCCATTAACCTCTCCATTGACCGCTGGACACATCTACAGACAGTAGATTACGAGCAAATCCCCTTCAAATGCAAATACTGTCATGAATATGGGCATTTTGCCAAGTCATGTCCGAAGAAGCCGGAGAAACCCATCCCTGACAACCCAGCAAATGAAAGCTGGAACGTAGCCAGTGGGAAAAAAGCAGCCAAGACAGCAAAGCAACAGGCCAATGTGGCAAAGAACACCACTGGAAATAGATTTGAGGCTTTGGAGGAGGAAGCACAAGAAGAAGAACATCAAGAAATTACCTCGAAAATGGAGAAGCAGAAAGACCCTGACCCGCTGGAACCAGCTCTGCAGCATCAGGAAAAGGAAGATCAGAATGAGGAGCCAGCGGGTTCCTCGGACAAGAAGGACCCTGTAACAATTTCTGAAGGCTCCACTACAAGGTCAAGGGCCAAAGTAAGCTCGGAAGAAATAACAGATACTTCGACAGAGGAACAAGAACCACAATCCAGAAAAGGAAGGAAATCCAACAAAATCATCAGAGAACAGGAGGCATCCAGGGAAAAGGCAGCAGGTAAGTAGACTAATCTTGATTTTTTAGTCAAAAATGCACCAGCAAACAAGTATCTACTCAGCGCTGAAGAAGAAAAAAGGGAGAAAGACAAGTCCCTTAAACACCTCAGGAAATAATGAAAGTAGTCTCCTGGAATTGTAGAGGTTTGGGAGGCTTTCAGAAATTAGAAGTCATTAAGAGATTTAAAACTATGGAATCTACCTCTATCATCCTCATCTAGGAGACAAAAAAGACAGCTGAAGATAGCTTAGAAACAATCAAAAACATTTGGCCTAAAGGGACAGGTATAGCCACTAGTGCCTGTGGAGCTTCAGGAGGTCTATTATGCTGGTGGAACTCTGAACAATATGAAATGCTTGAGGCCATAGAAGATAGAAACTGGCTACTCATAAGACTTGAAGACAAAGACGGCAATCAAATTTTTTGGATTGGGAACGTGTATGGCCCAACCTTGAACGCGCAGAAGGAAAGGTTCTGGAACTCTCTTGAGGAGCAATGCGTGGACAAACTACTCCTCCCTTACTTCATAGCAGGAGACTTTAATGTAACTATTTCCGCAGATGAGCGCAGAGGAGGTACTAAGGTTAGAGATCCGTTTGGGGAACGGCTGGAAGATCTGATCTCCCAATGGAATCTTGCAGACATTAAACCTAAAAATGGTGTCTATACATGGAACAACAAAAGAATAGGACCAGGACATATTGCAGCTAGATTGGATCGATTCTTGGTCAGCACACATCTCATCCCTTCTCTCCCGGGATCGAAAATCTTATGCACTGCGGTCTCTGATCATAAACCTATATGTCTCTTCTTTCCTCCAAAGGAAAATCTGGGTCCTCTCCCTTTCAAATTCAATCGGATATGGCTGGAATCTGATGGAGTCAGAGATCTTATTTATAATGCCTGGCGCTATTTTATTCCAGGCTCCCCCGCTTTCTCATGGGAACAGAAGCTGAAACGGGTCAAGGAAGCTCTAAAAACGTGGGTTAAAAACCATTATCAAGAGCCAGCGCAGCAAAAGGAGAAAATTCTAAAAGATATGGAGGCTCTTCAAGCTGAAATGGAAACAACCATGGTTACTTAGAACCATTTCTTCAAGGAGATAGAGTTGGAAACGACACTGCAGAAAATTCTCAGGCAAGAAGCTGAAACATGGAGGCTGCGTTCTCGCATTCTATGGCTTCAAGGGGGAGACCAGAACTCCAAGTTTTTTCAGAACCAATGCAGGGACAGACAACACTGGAACACCATGAGCGAACTTAAAACTGAAGATGGCACTCTCATCCAAGGGCAAGCGGCCATTAAAGCTGAGGTAAGGACTTTTTTTTCTCATTTGTACAGTGATGAGGAGCCAATCTCCCAATGTCTCATGGAGGAAATGGTCTCTGATATCCCCTCCCTTATCAGCCCTGAAGCAAGACTCAGGCTAGAATCCCCCATTTCGAAATCTGAGGTTCAATCTGCTATTTGGAGCCTGCATCCAGACAAAGCCCCTGGTCCGGATGGCTTCCCTATCCGTTTTTATAGAACCTTTTGGCCCTTGATTAAGAAAGACCTGATGCGTTTCATCTCCTGGATGGAAAAAGGTAATATGGGAGGTGCAACCAACTCCACCTTCTTGGCCTTGATCCCGAAAGAACGCAATCCCTCCACCATCAAAAAATTTCGACCCATCTCCCTATGCAATGCTTCTTACAAAATCTTTTCCAAAGTGTTGTCTTTAAGGCTCAAACAAATCATCCCCTCTCTTATCTCTCCAAATAAGGGAGGCTTCATATCAGGAAGGCAAATTAGTGATAATATTCTTTTGCTTCAGGAGGCCATCCACTCTAGTTCCAAAAAGGGTGATCCTGGAATGGCTATAAAATTAGATCTGGCTAATGCTTTCGATAGGCTGAGGCATGAATTTATTTTTCTGGTTCTAGGCAAGTTTGGGTTCCCTCCAGTTTTCATAAATCAGGTCCAAGCTTGCATTACCTCTCCTTGGATAGCCCCTCTTGTAAATGGAAGACCTACCGAGTTTTTTAAAGCCTCCCATGGGGTAAGGCAAGGATGCCCGCTTTCGCCCTTCCTCTACATCTTGGTTGCTGACTCTTTTAGCAGGAAAATGAACAAAATCCAAATCGAAGGATCCCTCCCCAGACTATCCTTCAGACGTGGAGTTCCCCCTATCAACCATGCCTTATTTGCAGATGACACTATCCTCCTAGGAATTGCCTCCATTCAAATAGCCAGGAACCTCCTCAATCCTCTTGATCTCTTTCTTCAAGCCTCTGGAAGTGCCGTAAATCGAAATAAATGCCAAATCTATGGGTGGAACTGCCCAGCCCCAACTCTCAGTCACATCTCTCAACTTCTTCAAATAAAATCAAACTCTTCATGGACCCACTTCATCTACCTTGGCATCCCCATTGTCAAAAAATCCATGACCTCCTCAATGTGGACCCCGGTCATCCAAAAAATTAAAGGCAAAATCCAATCCATGGGATCGAAATGGTTGAATCTTGCAGGGAAGACTGTTTTAGTTCTCTCTATCCTCTCCTCTTATCCTATTTATACCAGTTCCATGGTGCTTGCTCCCAGAAACATCATGAACAGCATATCCAAGGAAATTAAAAAATTCCTGTGGCAGGGTGGGAAAGTCCAGACCAAAAAATTTCACCTTGTTAAATGGGAAACGGTCAAGAAATCTAAAAAACACGGCGGTTTAGGCATCCGGGATCCTGAACAAATGGGAAAATCCATGGGAGCCAAATTAGTTTGGAGACTGATCACAGGCAGAAAGGATTGGTGGAAGGAAGTTATCCGGAAGAAATATATTAGGTGACCCAGGTCTAAAATGTTGGACAGTGCATGGGTTAGCCAAGGAACCAATCTTTGGAAACTGTGCAAAGCCTCTCTTAGCACAATCCTTGAAGATTTATACTGGATTCCCGAAAATGGGAAAAGAATCAACATATGGAAGAGTAAGATCTTGGGACAGCCTCCAAGATCCTTGATTCTGGGCCAAAACCTGCTAGCGGAATGGGAAAATGAACAGGGGATCTCCACTCTCTTTGATCTTTTGCAGTGGGACTCGAAAGGGCTTTGGATTGGCTGGAAGGAATTATCCCCCCCAGACCATTTATCTAACGCAGCTGATTCTCTTCTCTCTTCCCTTCATGGGCTGTCCCCTTTGAGTGCTTCAGCCAAGGATCGTATCGGCTGGGGGAAGACTGGTAAGTATAATGTCAAAGAAGGCTATCAGAAGATATCCATGGAACCGCCTAGAGCAGATAAACTATGGAAAAAGGTATGGCACACAAATGGCATACCAAAAGTAAACAGCTTCATTTGGATCCTCCTTCATAATAAGCTCCTCACAGTTGAGAATTTAAGGAAAAGAGGCACCAACGGTCCTTCAAGATGTGCTTTATGTAATTTGGATGAAGAGACCACCGGTCATTTATTCCTTCACTGCAACTTTTCCCTTCTAGTTTGGAGGTCAGTTCTCCCCCAGGGCATGGCTTTAAAATTCCCGGACTCAATAGCTCAACTCTTCGCAGAATGGAGCAAGCACTTCCCAGGTTCTCTAAATAAGAAACCAATTCTGAACCGTCTCTGGGCCTCCATTCCAAAGAATTTATGCTGGCAACTTTGGCTCGCCAGAAACAAGGCTATCTTCAAGGAACAAAAAGCTATCCCGGCTAGAATAGCAGCAAAAACCATTGGAATGACAGCTGAAAAATTCGCATCGAGCAACATCAGCTTCCCTGAAAAAGAGGCCATCCCTGTCCCTTATTCCACTTGGTGCAGGAACTTTTTGAAGGAAAGGAGCCCTCTTCAACCCAAAAAATTCACTATCGGATCTGCCTCCTTAAGGAAACCTCCCCTTTGAGAGCTTCGTCTCCCAAGCAAGGATTTTAAAAATTGGCTTAGGGAGAAGAACTCTTTTTCCCTCTTCTTTGATGGTGCCTCGAAAGGCAACCCTGGGGTGGCAGGAGCGAGGGGGATCCTACTGGATCCCGGAGGACAAATAGATCAAACTTTCGCATGGGGTTTAGGGACTCGAACCAATAATGAAGCAAAGTGGTTGGCTCTCCTCCAAGGTCTACAAATCCTTCAGGGTAAAAAATACCAAAAGGTTCTGATATTTGGAGACTCAAAGCACGTCATATCTAAATTGATCCACAGATATCCCAAGGGAGCAGTTAATTGTTGTCGCCTGTACAACAAAGTTAAACATCTTATGCTCAGCTCCTATGAACCATTTCATATTCTCAGATCTAACAATTCTGCAGCAGATAGTATGGCCAGCTTGAGGGCCTCTCTCCCTCAAGGTCATCTCAAACAGAACGGGAATCCTCCCATCCACAAATATGTTCCATAATGACAAGCAAAGCTTACTTTCATTCTTATCTCATATGTTCAACTGGGAAGTTCTCTAAGATCCATCATCGCAAGTGGTTTAGTCTTTTGAAGAATCATAGGAAAAGGTCTTACCCTTTGTTTTATCTCCTCCTCCTTGTCTTGTTTGCCCGCCCCCTTTCACTCCCCCCATCATCCCTCCCTTTGCCCCCCTTCCATCCCTCCCTCACATTCCTCAAAGTCCACCGTCTCTTCACAGCTGCCCTCCTTCTTATCGTCGGCTCCCTCCATTTATTGCTCCGTCCTCCCCCTCCCCCTTTCCTTGCCGCGTGGTCTTCTTGTTGTCTTCTCGTTCTTGCGAAGGCAGTTGAATTAAAAGCCATTCAATTTGGGGACAGCCTCACTTCCCCCTCGCACACTCACAATCCTCTCATGTTTATCACCATGGCCTCTGTCGACAGCAATGCACTTTCCCTTTTCGTCTCCCACACTCGGCCCTGGTTTCTACGACGCTCTGCGATTTCTGCTGAAAATGGTTTTAGGCATCGAAGAAGGGAGCCTGCAAGGCCTCCCGTGGCAGGTCCTCCCCCTTATCTGTTCAGTGGTGAAGGAGAGATTGGCTCTTGCTACCTTTTCTCCTTATTCGTGTAGTTTCCTCACAATTTCGCAGACAATTCCCACTAGTTCAGGTTTTCTATCTGGCAATCAGAGAAGCAGTTCGGTCCTAGCTTGCAGGTGTACAGGGTGGCAAGAAGGAGCCGTGGGCACTTTGATATGCGGGAGAAGTGACGATTCATTGCTACACAAGGAGCTCCTTGTGCTTCGATTCTGTTGTAATACTCTTTTAGCCTCTGACACTCCTGCTCAAGCTGTCCAGAGTCAGTTCGCTCGGCTCACTTTGTCACCAGAAGCTGATAATATGGCACAAGCTGGGGAAAACTCAGGGATTACGGATATTAAGAAAAATTTGAGATGCTTGTACGAGTTGCTCTCCATCAGTGTCATGGACAATAGAGAGATGGCACGGGATGTTAAAAAAATGGAAGACACAGTCAGCTACACCTCGCATCAGATCAGTAATCATGACGCCCGTATCGACGACAACGAAAGCAATCTTCGTGAAATAATGGGGAAGGTTGATCAGATCCAAGAGGACCTCCAGCGTCTCATTTCTCTGAACCAGGTCAGTAGAGTCAACGGAGTCTCTGATGAAGCTGCGCTGCCAATGGAAGAAGAATCTGTCGTCCAGCCTAGAGGCAACCCTTAGCCTTCTTATGTTTAGTTCTGCTTGAATGTTTTTCTGCCTTTTTTTGTGTAAACAGTATGTAAGGGTTTATACAACCCACGGTTATAAATGTTTTGAACAGACTCAATGTGAAGTGTTTTGGGAAACACAGTGGATAGTCCTCTGGTGTATCCCTTCTGCTATGCATAGATACTCTGGTTCCTTCTGTTTGTAATGAATGGTTGTGCACAGCCAACTTTAATATATTCCCCTCTTTATAGTTTCTGTTAAAAAAAATATAGAAATAAACATTGTATTTAAAAAATAGTAATTGTGAATTGAAAACATGTTATTTTTTACTTAATCTAAAATTTAGAAACAATTAACTAATTTATTATTTAAATTAAATATTATCAAAATACTAAGTTAAAAAAAATAAAAAGACAATCAAAAGAGACTGTTCCAAGATAGCTTCGGCCTAAGCTATCCTTGAAAGCTATGGGAAGGGGCTATGTCCATAGCCCTTTACCTAAAAAAGATAATAATGATTTTATTGATATGCACTGTATGTAAATTTACATTTTTCCAAGGTACTCTTTATCTATATCCTTTATATACAACTCTTTCTTATAAACACCATACAACACTCTAAAGCTACCTTCCTTTATCAAATGACACATTTTACATTTGTCTTTATTTGACAAAGTACACTCTCTCCACTCTCCATAACTTTTGCTCATGTCTAAATCTTCTCAATGTAATCTATCTCCTCCTCTTTAAAAAAAAGTTTAAAATTGTTATTAAATTTTATTTTTAAATAATAAATAATAAAATAATTTAAAACAATATTATCCAAAGTAAATAGTTAAATATACATAGTAAAAAAACAATCCATTATATACTTCATTTTCTCACATGTTACTTTTAGTCCAAGTGTTCCCAAATGCTTTCCATCTCTTATTTGATGGAAAAGTCTCTTGGAATAAGAAGAAAAATATTAAAATTATAGTAAAATTGTATTTTTAAATAATAAATAATAAACACAATTCAAAACATATTTTTTAGATGGAGGCAAATTGTTTCAATCTAACACTCACTAATAAGTTATTTGATTAAGAAAAATGTAGAATTATAATAAAATTCTATTTTTAAATAATAAATAATAATAAAAGATTTAAAACATATAATAAAATAACTTAATGTAGAATTATAATACTAATAAGTTATTTGATTAAGAAAAATGTAGAATTATAATAAAATTCTATTTTTAAATAATAAATAATAATAAAAGATTTAAAACATATAATAAAATAACTTAATGTAGAATTATAATAATAATAATGTAGAATTATAATAAAATTCTATTTTTAAATAATAAATAATAAAAAAAGATTTAAAACATATTTTTTGAGATGTAAGAGACATGGTTTCAATCTACATTAAGAAGAAGCAGATTATAAGAGATAGGTCAGGAGATAGGTCATTAAATGTGAAGTATTATTATGGCATTAGTGATTACTTAAAATTATATAATATTTTTTTTAAATAATTAAAACTAAAAAGTAATAAATGGATATTATATATGAATAAAACACATAAACCACTAAAAATACATAATAAATTTATTAAAAAATTAAAACTAAATGAATAGATAATTGAGACATACAAAGAAAGCATAAAATCACTCGAGAAAGCAAGCTTCTTTCCATTAGATTAATTTAAAGCAAAGTAATTCTTTGCATTCACTTTGTTTAAAACAAGGCAAAAGATTGATATCTTCAAAGAAGCATGATCTTAGTGACAAAACTACTCTCCACAAACAAAGGCCAAGCACTATTCAAAAGAGAAGATTAGCAGGGGTAAGAAAAAGCATTAAGCTTTAATGACATCAGCTACTTATAAGCTTTTTATTAAGTAAATCCACAAAGTTTTTTTAGGATTAGTGTCACATCCCCAAAATTCCTAAATGTAAATTTTGAGAAAATAGGGTAAATTTTCCGCTTTTACTATTTCAACAAATCATGTTAGTCCTTTGAAAGTGTGTAATCACATTAATGTAAACTCTACTATGATTTGCATCTAAACAAACTATAATTTAATTAAATTAAGTTCCATTGAGTAGTTGAGAATAGAGCTACACCAATGACCATACTAGTACTAAAATTAATGGTAAGAACTTTATACCTCAAATACATAACCATACTTTGTTGCAATTAAGGACCGTCAAACTACATGCACTCTAATATAAGTGAATCTTACTAAAGTTGAAAATAGATACGACCGTTTCATTAGTCGCTATACTATTCCTCGATTGGGATAGCAATTACATATTAGCCCTTTCTTTTAAAGGTCACTCAAATTCCTCATAACAAGGTACCATCCTTGTACTTGTATTCTTGGGTGCAACCATCCAAGATGACGCATGAATTCTGAGTGGGACAGACAACAAAGTTAAACACACTGCAGAAGATAGAAGCAACTAAATGTTGGGCACTTGGGCAGACCCGGGTTAACGCTTTATACGTCGCACCAACAAAAGACCCACTGTGTTGGCCCTTTCGGCAACAACCTGCGCGCAGGTTGCAGTCTCACCCGAAACAGCAATGGGGTGCCGCAGAATCAGGTTTCCATGCCTCGTAGCAGGTACTTGGCTATTAGAGGGCACCGTTCCTTGTCATGTCCTTCAGTCCGACATTGTGTACACCACCCCGCTTCGCAGTCAGACTTCCCCTTTTTCATCTCGCGGAGTTCCAGGGCCATCGCAGCTAACTGCGCTTGGATTTGAGCAATCCCCGAGTCATCTCCGACAGGGGCAGTCTCTAGTTTCATTGCGATTTCTAGAGCCTCTTGCTGATCAGCAACTTTTTGTTGCATGAGTGGAGTTCGGATATGTGGTAACAATGCGGCAATAAACCATTCCTTGTGCTGCGCAGAACTAATGGTAAAACTGACCTGGTCCAGTAGAACTTTGAATCTCTGATCAAAGTCCCAGACTGATTCGCCGCGCCGCTGTTGAATCTCTTTGAGTTCAGTGATGCTCTGCGACTCCGATTTAGGTTTCTTAAATTCTTTGATTATGGCCGCCTTGATTTCACCTAAAGTAGGGTTCTTGGTGCTAGAAAATTTCATGAACCAAGTCAGAGCCCTGTCCCGAAAAGATGTAATGAGCTGCGCGGCGCGCACATCTGGATCGGTAATTTGTTTCGCGGTCCAGACCGCGTCGCAGAGAAACCAGAACTGTTCTGGGTCTTCGGAGCCCGTGCCTTTAAAGATGGGGAGTTTAATATCATCAACGAGGTGGGCCATGGAATTTCGGGCGGTTTTGGGAAGGGGATTGGCGGTGGAAGGGGGGGGATTTGCACGGGCAGACTGGCCTGTGGTCGAAATACTCGAACCTGGTTGACTCTCAGACTGCGGCGGAATGCCAGGGGTAGCGGAGCGGCGTTGCGGGGTAGCCGGCGGGGTTTC
The DNA here is from genome assembly GCA_001517045.1 of Pseudotsuga menziesii. NCBI lineage: Eukaryota > Viridiplantae > Streptophyta > Pinopsida > Pinales > Pinaceae > Pseudotsuga > Pseudotsuga menziesii. The sequence goes on along the minus strand of LPNX011021378.1, from coordinate 56,059 downwards.
AACCGCAGGGTTGTGTGCGGAGTCCGACTCTTCACGGTTTACAGGGGTGGACGTGGTGACCTGGCTTAAGGAAGAGGGGCTAAAATTCCGCTTATACCTTTTCCCGTTTCGCAGCAACCCGCGTTGCTCGTCCAAGAGAGTGGCACTTGCAAACATATGTTAGTACGACTAAACTAATAATCGGATTCAAACAGCAATATACCCGTTTTAGCCAATAGTATTTTAAGTCTTAAGCCTAATAAATTCAAAAACTTACCACGGAGATCTTTGAAATACTGCCGTTCAGCGTCACGGAAAGAAGTGCTTGTATCAATGGCAAACTTCGTTGTAAAAAGTCACTTGCGCTTCGACACAGGTTCGTATTTGCTTGCTGCGCGAATTGCAAACAGGTCTCAGCGAACCAATTACTGATGTCCTTCACCGAGGGCCTCCAGAACAGAGCCCTTGTGGTACAAGGTAAACCCCTCGTGAGCAGGTACTGAGTTCAACCGGCAACAGAACCAATTTGTTGGGCACTTGGGCAGACCCGGGTTAACGCTTTATACGTCGCACCAACAAAAGACCCACTGTGTTGGCCCTTTCGGCAACAACCTACGCGCAGGTTGCAGTCTCACCCGAAACAGCAATGGGGTGCCGCAGAATCAGGTTTCTGCATGCAAAGAGGGGGATTACTGTACCTTAGCCTTTCTAAACAATTATTATTCAAATTTCTGTTAACTTATCATTCATTCACATATAACTTCACAGCATAATAAACAAACCAAACTTGCATAACCCACTACAGGGAATCCACAGCGAAGCTTAGTATTAGCAGAGATCTTATATCATCAGATATATTCAATTTAATGCATGAAAATAACAGAAACAGAAACAACACAACAAAACCACAACACCAAATATAACGTGGTTCACCCCCAGTGTAGGGGCTACGTCCACAAACTGCGTTTTATTCCTCTTTCCTCAAAACCACAGTTTATCTGCGCACTCAGCTGCAGATCTTTCTTTATCTCTTAACAGCCGCGCACACAGCAGCAGGCTTCTGCGCACACAGCTGCAGATCTTTCTTCCTTCCTTACAAAAACCCTCTGCGCACACAGCTGCAGAGGTCGTCCACGCACACAGCTGGGACTTGTCCTTTCCTTACAAAACCAACCTTACTTGCCTTATCTTTCCTTACATCAAAAAGCCTAACCTATCCATTTTACATAAGCGCTTATTTATACTGCGCAGTTTCACAAAACCCTGGTCTTAAACCATGGGCACCCACAAACCCTAAACCCTGAATTTAAACCATGGGTTTATTACAAAAAGGGAGGGTTTTGACTTACCCTGACACCCCTAAGACTATTTTGACCCATAGCTCCGCTTACAAATTTTCTAATTAACCGCGGAGTTACCTCCTATGGAGTATGTGCCCCAACACTAAACTAAGGAATATGCACCTATACGACAAGTTTATTTTACACTTGTCTTTCGAGAGCTATTCCACCATTGTAATGCAGCTCTACAACCACCACTTTATGTAACTCTGCATGCATATTAGCACCATAAATATTATATACAAGGTAAATTACATCCATAAACAAAACTAACTGTTAAGAGTACTTCTTTTGAGCTCGGGCGACAGAAAACATGTGTACAACTTTCCTCCCAACCGTAGGCTTTATGTGACGTATGTTTGTCCGTCTAAAGCCACCCCCAAGTTGGGCGACAAATCCACTAGGGTAATACTTCCAACATAATACTCTATTAACCACGAGGTAGATCACACTTCTTATTATCAACCCATTGATTCCATCGAACCAGTTAGATATGTATTCACGTTTCTTCAAAATGTTAAGGTATAAACCCTTAAGTAAAATCCTTATGATAACCATGAGAAGGTATATATCGTTTTAATTCCACTTTAATCTTTAATATATTAATATCTTGTTATGAGAAAACATTGTCATAAAGCATGATGCCTCAAAAGTATTAACTAATAATTCAACTAATACTTTACAATAGCTTTCTCTCATGCTTTACAATAGCTTTCTCCACAAACTATTAAAAGATCCTTCTTTAAACAAAAGATTAAAATATTTATTAATAATTCACTAATACCTACAATAACTCTCATAATAAACTAAAAAAACTCTCATAATAAGTTATTAAAAGATACTCCTTTAAACAAAATAGTTTCAGTATTAATTAATAATTCACTAATACCTATAATAACTCTCATAAGTTATTAAAAGATAGAGTCTTTAAACAAAAGAGTTAAAGTATTAATTAATAATTCACTAATACCTACCATAACTCTCATAAATTATTTAAAAGATATTTCTTTAAACAAAAGAGTTATTTTTCGAGAAATTAAAGACCACTTTATATATTTATATATATATATATTTCATTTAAAAATATCAGAACTCTACTTTTAAGCAATTTCGATTCGCCTTTAACTTTTAATATAAATACTAATTCTCCATTAAATGAGTTTCATGCTCATTCATAGTAAAATTTGCCTTCTACAATATTTTGACAGTCTTTTAAATTAAAAAAAAAACTAGTAAAAATTACGTAAATATATTCCTATTCGGAACCTCTCCAATTCAAGAATTGGAGGGGTTCATCAATCCAAGAGATCTTTCATCCAGATCCCTACCAAAAGCGTAGGCATACATAATAAATTATTTAAAATGTAAAATTCGGCTTCTACATGTTTTTGAGAGTCTTTTAAATAAAAAACTTTGTATTTAAAAATTACATAAATATATTCCTATTAGGAACCTCTCCAATTAAGAATTGGCAGGCTTCAACAATCCAAGAGATCTTTCATCCAGATCCCTACCAAAAGCGTAGGCATACATAATAAATTATTTAAAATGTAAATCATAGACATATAACTAAAGGCATGGCCCAAATCACATGCATATTCTGGTTTTAATTCGGCTTCTACACGTTTTTGAGTGTATTTTAAATAAAAAAACTTGGTATTTAAAAATTACATAAATATATTCTTATTGGCAACCTCTCCAATTAAGAATTCTGAGGCTTCAACAATGCAAATAGATCTTTCTTCCAGATCCCTACCAAAAACATAGGCATACACAATAAATTATTTAAAATGTAAAGCACAGGCATATAACTAAACGCAGGATATGGCCCAAATCACATGCATATTCTGGCTTTAAAATTCAAGACATCCAATATAAAATATATATATAAAAACAATAGAAATAACTGAGATCGTACTTCTAAATGCAAGTAGTCAAAGTATTCCCAATCTTATAGGTAACTCTGCTAAAATGCATGCAAGGTGTACACTAAGGTGTACATTTCTGTATGGTTATTATTTTTTTTCGATAAACTCTCATTAGGGAGGGGACAACATAAAAAAACAAGATCTAATTTAGTTCAGATCTAACGTTTTTCAAAAAAAAGAACGGGCAGGTTTCCACTTGATCATAAATAGTTTGGAAATAAAAATAAAAACACGTGAACACAACATTTGCAAAACACACACTCGTGAAACCTGAATCTGAAAAGTTTGGAAAACACAACCATGAAGGTTTAACCTCAAATCAATTACAGACCGCGAGCATGCAAATCAAATCGAGAATTACCATATCTTTAGGAGATCTTATTAAACCTGTATCTGGTTCTTTAAAGGCAGAGATCGCTGGCATACAAACTTCAAAACTAAAAATCACCAGATCAGAAAATGCAAGCATGAATCCAATCTTTTGCTAATAGATGGTATTCTCAGCTCTAAAAGTTTTGTAGGAATACAAACAAATATACTCACAAACTTACTCTCACAAATATATCAAAAAAATTGTATGCAATTTGACTTATATCACAAACTTGACCAAAATGCAGGTATGGGAAAAATCAAAACGCAGGCCTATAGACACATTCCATATCTTTAATATAACATAGGTAATTTTTTTTTGTAAATAAAAGATGTATTATTGCTTAAAAACCGATTACAGAATATCCACAAAAAATGCAGGCCCTAGACGACCCGCACCAAAGTCTACTCTTCCCAGTTACATTATGATTTCTAGAAATTCCCCATCCCAAAAATCGAGAGAGTTCCCACTGTGGAGATCTCGATCCCTGACATACTTACAGTATCTAGCTTCCTACTTGCAGAAAAAATAAAAGTAAACCGTCTAAAACAACCTATAGGCCTACTTCGCAACCACCCTAACATAAACACACCTAAAAAGAAAGACACACCAGGCCTCAACGGAGCACCGGGGGTTCTGGAAAAGGACCACCAGACTGACAGCGACCACTCGGACGCAAAGCCACCTCGGCTCTTTGCTCCACTGGAGTAGAGCCTACATTCCTCCTACTAGCGCACTGCCCGTTCCCTCCCACCAAGAGCTGCTCCATCCCCAGATAGTATAACGCAATCCCAAGTAGGAAGCTATCTGTTCCACCTTCTTGTGCATGAGGCGACAATCCACGCTGAGAGCTTCCACCTTGTTGTGAATCTCCCTACACTCTTCATTATGCTCCTTCCATGCCTTTACCGGCTCCTCATCACCCTCCTTCTTCACCAGCATTTCCGTCGTCTTCTCCTCAGTTTTGACCGCAGAACTAAGGTTCACTTGGGTAACCAGATTCATAAGGATCCAGAAGATCATCACCAGACGATCATGGGCCAATGCGCGCCCCGTCATGGATCCCGGATCCACCTCGGATCAGAGATCCACCCGTCCACCTCCTCGCGAACCTCCTCAATTGGCATAGCCTTAACCTGATCCGAGAGGGATTTTTCCACAATCTCCATTGCAATTCTAGATATGAGCAAAATTCGATCTTTAAAATCCTCCACTGCGACCTAAGCCTGCAGTTGGGCCCTAGTCGCTGCCCTCTTCCCCTTCCAATTACAGTCTTTTCCTTTGCCTTAACTACCAGTCAAACCCACGCTGCCCCCTGGTTTCCCTAGACCACCACTAGGCGGGGCCATTTTACCCTGCTAAGCTTTGCTCCCCTCACTAACAGTCGTTCCTCCTCCTCTCCTCAGCTCCCCTTCTAACCTTATCAATCTGACTAGAGCTCCCCTCTAAACACATGAAGTTGCCTCAGCCACCTTCGTTGAATAAATAATTAATCCTCCCATGAATGAATTAATGGTTCCCTCCCAAGCAATGATGACCCAAATTCAACTACCTTCCGTCCCCGTACCTCGCATAGGGTTCAGTGTTAGAGTATTCATTATAACTACATCACCTGTCTGTGTGGAGATTATGCTTTCGTTCCTCTCAAGACCTCCTCCATACCTTCTCTTAATGGAATGAGGATACGCTCGGATTTCCCTGATCTGAGGCCACCTGCAGAGCACGCGTTAACAGAGACGACGCGTGGGAGGATCTTGCGGCCTCCTCTCCCAGCGACGTTCCTCGCTCATACTCCCTGTCATCTACCCCATGTCTGTTATAGCGGATTTCACCACTCTACGTGAATCACACTTTGTATGGCCTTCCCCTGTCCTGCTACAGACTCTTTGGACCCCATGGACCATTTTTTGTCCTTTGATGTTTCCTTGATCATCCCTAAAAACACATGAAAAATGATATACGCGGCTTTTAAACCTATAAGCGCGTACATACGTGGGTTTGACCCATATAACCGTGTACATCGGGATGTGTGCATAATCCAAATCCTTTTGGAGTTTTCCTTGACATGGATTCGACTCATTTGACTCCTGGCCTTCCATATGCCTTGAGATCGCTCAGATTCGACCTTTCATTATCCCTTTGAAAATCTATATAAGGAATCCCTTGGTACATTGAAGGCAGAAGAGAGAATTGAGAGCAAAGAAACTATAGTCCATTGTTGCTGGAACTTATGCTTGATTCTGCATCCCTTTGTCCCTTGGAGCACTTTTGTGTTCTTCCCAAGCTTGCCTTTTGCTTGTCAGCTTGCTATCGAGAGATGGAGGATTGAAGTGGTGGAGGACCAAGTGGGGGATTCAGTTTCTCTGCTTCACAGACGTGCCGTCAGAGGTTGTATCTTGTAATCTGTGATTTATATTAACAAAAATATCTTTTCCTGTCCAATGATGTGTATTTGAATGAATATTTTATCCATGGGATTATGTCAAATGCTTTTACATTATGGATTATATATGCTAGAATAGGTCTAACACCATGATATATAGAATGCTTGTATTGTTTACTTGTTGTTGAGGAAGTAATATAGCAATTCAAGCTGAAGATTGGAAAGCTCAACGGGGATCTACTTCAACCGTCCGGAATAAGGTACAAGGTCTGATCCTTTAGTGTTAGACATTTAATTTCTATTGCATATTGGAAAAAATTGATTTCTAGAGTCAAGTTGTCTATTGTGGTACCCCAAGCCATAGGAATTTCTCTTCGTAACAGAATTGGCGACTCTGCTGGGGATGTTCCTTGTTTTTGTTTGGGGTTGGGGGCACAATGGGCTTGATATTATTGACTTGCTCTTGGTTTCTCCCTGTTTCTGTGTCACATTTTATAGTATGTTTGTCCATTGACACTCCCCTTTTTTGGTTTGGCCTTGGCTTGTTTTTTACCACTTCCTTCTCTGTATACGCGGGTTTTTGGCCAAAAGTCGCGTATATATGCAGCTGTTCTTTAAACAGTCGCGTACATCCTCCCTTTTGGTGAGTTTGATGTTGTGGAAAGTTGTTGGGTGGGTTGTGAGTGTGGTTGGGTCTTCCTTGGGTCTGATGTTGTCTGTTGGATGCTTCTTTTGTGACCAGAGACCGTTTTTTCATTGATTTTTCTTTGAAAGTAGTTTTAGTCATTTATCCTTTTTGTTTTTCCATTAGTGCATTACTATTTTTGTCTCGGTGTCTTGCTGGGCTTTTCTTTTATACTTGCTGCAGAGACTGAGAGTTTTAGATGAATTTTATTGCATTTTTCATTCTTTTATATTGAAAAATACAAAGTAGTTGCACTCTTAGTTGCATCTTAGATATGGATTTGAGGAGGTACTTGCATTGGATTGCTTGGATGAGAGTTGTTTTTAGGATTTCATATAGGAAGGATTGCATTGACATTCGGAAAAGAATATATATTTATGCATCTCATGTAGTGGCATACCCTATTTTTCATTTGACAAAGATTGCACTCAACATTGTTTGTTATGGTGTGCACTTTTATTTCAATGCTAAGTCTACATATCACTAGTTGCACGGCCATTTCCCTTTGAGTAATTAAAGCCAATTAAAATCAACGCTAAATTAAAATGAATTACACTCTTTTTTTTTCTAGGGTGCACCAACAAGCTTAGGTTTTAGGATCTTGGAATAGTTCATTGTAAGTTAATTCTCCAAGATCACTAAACAACAACATGTATGTGTTTGTCTAGGTGAGTGTGTGAAATCCTTGGTATAACCAGTGTTTCTCAGGATCCTCCTCTCAAAAGGGAGTTAAGCACGAGGCAGTGTGAGCGGTTATTGATTGGGATGACCCCTAGTCATAACTGAGTATCACCGGAGATATTTCCAAGATTATATTCGTATCTGGGGGCTCTTTCGAGAATTTCGGGCTTTGCTACCCTGCCCATACGGTCAATCCCGCCTGCGACTATCCGCCTGAGCGTTGATTTTATTGAGGTGACCTTAGTGGTCTTACCTAGGATATCGAGAGGGTACTTTGCAGGGGTTATTCTGCAGGTGTCCCGGCCAGGCAGGGGTCAGACAACACAGTCGCTTTATGCGTTGAAGCTGAGGGCCACTATAATTGGTTACATACCTCCGCTTGTAATGTATGTGAGTTTCAAGCCTCTCCCAGGCGAGACATACCTGCTGCATTCGGGAGCTCACATATCCTCCCCTTGGTTTGCTTGTATTTTGGCTGTAGATTTTCTTAGAAGTGTGCTCTTTGTGCGCTAGTTGGCCTTTGGGATCGTGGTTACTTGAGTATATTTATGCTCTCTTGAGTTCAGGTCCTTTTATTTTCAGCACGCCTGGTATCCTATCACCCGTCTTGGTCCTAGTATGGACCCTGGTGTCAGACTTGGGGGCATCACAGCCCCTTACCCTGCTCATAGATTTGAAGTGGTCACATTCTAGCCTCTACTCCATTTGTGGAGGATGTTGACCCCCTTCTCTCGGTCTTTACACAAGTGGTCACCTTCATGGGGGTGGTAGTGGATTTGTGAACGTTGGGTCTACACCTTACTTTCCTTTTTATGTCCCATCATTCACCGCATTGTTTCCTTTGGGAGCATTTGTCATGATCATTCCTCCCTATATCCTGTAGTTTGGATTCTTTATTGACTATTTTGGATTGTTTTGGACTAATATAGTTGTCATGTAGGGTCCAACTTTTGTACACTCTCTTCGAGGTTTTGACCCATTCGTGCCTATCACAGGTATTATGTCTGAACTGGCATATAGGTTAGGATATCACATCTGCTTGCACTTATGCATTTCCTTATGACCATTCCATCTTAACCTTAGGTATGAACCCATTCCATGGTATCACGAAACCTTCATGATGCTGTTAGAAGTGGTACTATGTGAATGGTAGAGTTTTCATATACATGGGTGCCCTAGTTAGCTCCCTTTTGCATTTGATACCCATGCTGTGAGTCCTCTCTTAGGTCCGGGAGTCCCCCTTTTAGTCCCACCATGTCCTTGAGCAAGAGCTTCATACTCCTCTTGAACTTTATGTTGGCCATTTCCTCGGGACTCCCTCATGTCAAGTTGTGAATGCATTATCATGAGCTTTTCCTGCCTTATTGAGCTTTATGCCAGCTCCCCTGACATTGTGTTTCAGCCATATAGCTCGAGCTTGTCTCATGTCTAGCCATGCAGAGCCATTTTTTATATCCTTCCCAGCTTGATTCCCTTTTTACCGGGAGGGGATTTTCCCCCGAGTGTCGATATCCTACACATGTATCATTGCATTGAGCATAAGTATGTTCCACTGCTTGGAACTAGTTTGTTTGCCCTTATGACACTCGTCTCCTCCTAGTTTGTAACTATAAAGCTAGTTTATTCTTTTTTCAAGCTTTTCAAATAACTGAAAAAGTCCAAAAAAATAAAAAAACCAAAAAGTTGGACAAGGAAAGATGTTATCTTTGGCAGCTGTCGAGTCGTGTCGCCTTCGAACAAAGCACTGTATATCACATCCATTGGTTGGGTTATAGTTTGAATTTAGGAGCTATACTCGTTTATCTAATTTTATCTCCACCGACTGGGTAAGATTCCAGCTATGGAGCCTCTGTTGATGCCTCCTGTGTCGCAGAGATGTCCCTGTTTGTATATCGAGTCTATGCTGCCTTCATTCAGTCACCATATGTTGTTATGCTCTTGTTCGAAAAAAGTTGAAACCTGAGTTGGCCATTCCTCAGTTATCTTGACTTTGCATGTCGACCATTCTCGGTACAGTTACTGGTTCGTGCACCTTATGATCGAGTCATTCAACCTTATACAGCTTTGCTGAGTACCTCGTGTTGGATGATGGGAGATACCTTAATGCCCTCCTTCCAGCAAATTTCATCCCATCGACTTCAGATCATTTATTCTGGGATTGGAATCTAGAGTCCTTTTGAGTGCCTTGAGACTTGCAGTCATCAGTGGCAGGTTCTCTCGCCATTGACAGTTCTTGGGAATACATCAATGTCCCCAGATCAATGGATCCTCTCAAGTGTTCAACCTCAACACATTTATTCACACTTGTTAAGTTGCACTCTAGTACCTTGATTCCCATTTTCATCATTGGTGGGTGATCCCGCGTCTGTTAACGGTATACATTAATGACCGGTCATCAGACGATGGACTACTATGTTCGATCTCGACACCTCTATTCGCATAGTAGGACATGTACTCGTAGCAGTTTGTGTAGAAGACTTTTCAAATTGGTGGCATCTCTTATATGTTACCTCCTTGATCGTGCCAATGTTCATGAGATTTCAGCTCTCGTGACTTGATTCCAGTATATGTCAGACATTTCCAGCCACTATGGAGATCTTGATCTATTATATATCTTTAGCCATCATGGAGATCATGGTCCGTTGTATATCTTCATCATGGAGATTCTGATCTATGTATATTGTACGTGGCTATGACCACATATGTGATATCATGTATTATGCCTATTCATGGCCATTGTACTCTTATGTATCCGGGACTGCTATATCTACTTGCAATTATATGCAGAGTTGTATTATTTTACTATGTTGATTGGGTGGCTGGTCTTCCATTTGGGATCCTTCATCACTCCACTTTTGGGATGGACTTATAATGTATTTCGGCCATCATATGACCCCTCTGATCTCATACATTAAGGGGCATCTGTTATAGCGGATTTCACCACTCTAGGTGAATCACACTTTGTATGGCCTTCCCATGTCTCGCTGCAGACTCTTTGGACCCCATGGACCATTTTTTGTCCCTTGATGTTTCCTTGATCATCCCTAAAAACACATGAAAAATGATATATGCGGCTTTTAAACCTATAAGCACGTACATACACGGGTTTGACCCATATAACCGCGTACATCGGGATGTGTGCATAATCCAAATCCTTTTGGAGTTTTCCTTGACATGGATCTGACTCATTTGAATCCTGGCCTTCCATATGCCTTGAGATCACTCGGATTCAACCTTTCATTATCCCTTTGAAAAGCTATATAAGGAACCCCTTGGTACATTGAAGGCAAAAGAGAGAATTGAGAGCAAAGAAACTATAGTCCATTGTTGACGAAACTTATGCTTGAGTCTGCATCCCTTTGTCCCTTGGAGCACTTTTGTGTTCTTCCCAAGCTTGTCTTTTGCTTGTCAGCTTGCTATCGAGAGATGGAGGATTGAAGTGGTGGAGGCCCAAGTGGGGGATTCAGTTTCTCCAGTTCGCAGACGTGCCGTCAGAGGTTGTATCTTGTAATATCTGATTTATATTAATAGAAAAATATTTTCCTGTCCAATGATGTGTATTTGAATGAATATTTTATCCATGGGATTATGTCAAATGCTTTTACATTATGGATTATATATGCTAGAATAGATCTAACACCATGATATATAGAATGCTTGTATTGTTTACTTGTTGCTGAGGAAGTAATATAGCAATTCAAGCTGAAGATTGGAAAGTTCAACGTGGATCTACTTCAACCGTCCAGAATAAGGTACAAGGTCTGATCCTTTAGTGTTAGACATTTAATTTATATTGCATATTGGAAAAGATTGATTTCTAGAGTCAAGATGTCTGTTGTGGTACCCCAATCCATAGGAATTTCTCTCCATAACAATGTCACCCCCATCATGAGCTGCAAGTTGACAGTAGCTAGGCAGCCATTGCTCTTCCTCAAATTCATCAAGTCGTCCCCTCCAACTAGCCTTGACATCAGAGACCCCGATGTTAGCCATTAATTCTACTACCTGATTAGCCTCTCTCCCAATGTGGTGAAAGGATAGCACTGGATACGTCACAATCAACGATCGAAGGTCCTCCAACCTCCCCGCAAGCGTCAGCTGGATGCCACCTTATCTGCTGATTTTCCATTAGCCAGTTGTTGAGCCATGTGGATGAGGATCTAGGAGTCACCTTCAACTATTGTCGGCAACCACCCATTCCCGATAGCAATTCGGAAAACCTGCATCATCCCTTCCATCTCCACAGAATTATTGGTATCGTGCCCTAGGTTGCCATAGAAGACCTGCAAAATTTCTCCATTACATTTTCGACAAACCCCTCCATATCCCACCTCCCCTGGGTTAACTTTGGCTACACCATCAAAGTTTACCTTAAACACCCAACTCGATGGGGGGGACCATGATATCGGGCTCTCCACTCTGCAGACTGTGGGTTTTGGTGAAGTTCACTGATGACTCCCTTATCCAGGCCCCAGGCCTCTGCTATTCTTTTTTTGTCCCTGTGAAATCTCTATCTTCATCACTCCACTGCATGCTACAAACTATCTCCATCAGGTTGGAAGTTATGATTTTCCAAGCTTCCTCCCTAGAATGCCCTTTTCCCCTGAAAATTCTGTTGTTTTTCTCTTTCCAGATCACCCAGATGACCGTGCCTAGGAATGCTTGCCATAGAAAGTGTAAGATATTGTTTTTGAATGCCTTCAGATGCCAGTCTCTTAAGGATTGAACCAGATTCCTTCTGCGTCTATTACTTCTCCTAAAGGATTACGCGCCTTTGTCCCACAACCCGGATGCAAAAGGGCGCGCATCCAAAAGATGGCACATACTCTCCTCTTGGTTAGCACACAAGACACTGAGATGGCCCCTGGATCCCTCTACGCCACAAGTTTTCCCCAGTAAAAATTCTCCCTATAACCACCAGCCAGCAAAATATGGCCACTTTTGGCCAAGGGTTGGAGGTCCATACCTTCCCCCAGATCTTATCTTTCTCCATCTGCCCCCTTATTTTAATGTTGTAAGCCTCTTTTATGCTAAACATCCCCTTCTGAGAATAACCCCATCTGAGTCTGTCAGCCCCATCCTTGATCCAGACATATCGATCTTGTAGTTCCTCCCCCAGGGCTCTGATGTCAGCTTCCGAAAATTGATTGGTTGGGTCGATTAGCACCATCCACTTGCACCTACCATCCTAAGGATTTCCTTCCTAATACTGATTCACCTTTTCTCAGCCTTCTTCCAAGCATTTCAGCCTGATGTGCTGCCACTTCATGTCATCCCCTAGCTTGGGGCATTGGTTCCACGAGTCATCCCAAAAGTTTGCCAAGTTTACATCCTGAATCTCCCAGAAACTATGCTCCTGGATCACTCTTCTCCAATTCCTCGCCTTTTTCCAAATGTGGGATCATTGGGGATCCCCGCTGAAACGGACCAACTGAGAGGACGGCCATCCCCTCGCATACTTAATGTGCCATAGCCTGGCCCAAGGCTCATGCTTATAATTGCACCACCGCCACCATATCTTGGCTCCCGGCACCTCCCCCAACACTTCGGGATCTCAGAGACCAAGGCTCCCATTCTTCTTAGGCATGCTCACCTTCTCCCAGCTAACTAGAGCAAATTTCACTTTACTTTCTCTCCCAACCCATAGGAAGTTTCGTTGTAGGCTTCTAATTTTCTTTAGCACTGACTTTGGGGCCGACGACACTGAGAGAAGATACATGGGAATGGATTGAATGATGAATTTGACCATCACTAGCCTCCTAGAGAGATTTAGAGGTTTGGGATCCCAGCTCGCCACCCTAGCCTTCACCCTGTCTATCAAATTTTTCCATGAAGCCTGCCTAATGAGATTCTGGCTCAATGGAACCCCGAGATATTTAGTTGGAAACCTCCCCTTCTAGAATCCCAAAATCATTCCAATGTTCCTCTGGGTTATGAGCAGAGAATTCAAGAAGAAAATATGGGATTTCTACGGATTAACCTCAAGCCCAGAAGCCTTGGCAAAGGTCACTAGACTAGTTTTGAAGGCTCTCACCTCTTGGACTGAAGGGTACCCCATCAGCATCGTGTCGTCCACAAACTGTTGGTGAGTTTTTTTATCCATACCCTCGTAAAAAGACAGGCCTCTTATCTGCCCATGTCCTGCCTGAGCTTTTATGAGTCTGTTAAGCCCTTCCATGGCCAGAATAAAGAGGAATGGGGAAAGGGGGTCTCCTTATCTGATCCCCATAGAAGGTGAAAAAAGCCTTGTCGAGCAGCCATTCAAGAGGATTGAGAAGAAAGGAGAGGACACTAGCCCCATGACCCACTCTACCCATTCCTGACAGAACCCATAAGCCTGAAGCATCTTCTCCAGGTACTCCCAACCACGAGGACTTCACTTAGTGAACCTCTCACATAACACGTACGATCGTGGGATATTAAAGAATACCCTTAATTTATAGAGATATTTCCCCAATGTCTTTTTGTTGAAACCCCCTCCCAATACTTAAAACCTCCTCCCCACCCCTTTTTATACCTCAGTCCTTATAAAGCACCCTACCCAACCCCACCTTAAACCCCTCATCCCCCCCAATACCTGCAATATATTGGTTCAACTTTTGATAATTATAAAACCCGCAATATGAACTAACGTGATAGGATATTGGTCAATAAGTGAAGCCCCCGTGCTCCCAACTGAGCTTGTCATAGGCTTTGGCGATGTCTAGCTTGATGAGCATACTTGGGCTTCTAGTGCATTTGAGCGAATGAATGGTTTCCTAGACTATAATAATACCATCCAGAATTTGTCGCCCCTCCACAAATCCCGATTGCTCTTGGCGGATGATCCCCAGGAGGAGGGGTATAAGTCTATTTGCTATGACCTTAGAAATTATCTTGTAAATCACATTACAGAGAGATATAGGCCTAAACTTACCAAGAGCATCAGTCGCCTCAATCTTTGGGATTAGAACGAGAAATGTTGCATTAAAGGATTTGAGCACCCCTCTACTAGTCTTGGATTCCTCAACTATGGCCCAGACCTCCTCTTTGATCATGCCCCAAAAGTGATGGAAGAAATTGGATGTGAACCCATCAAGACCTCAAGCTTTCCCTTGATCCATCTACTACATGACCTCCTCGACCTCATGTAGGGTAATAGGATTGGTAAGGTTCTCAGTATCCTCCCTTGCTACAGTTCTAGGAATCAAGGATGTGATTCCATCAATATCCTGGCCCCTCTCATTGTTGTCCTCTGTCATGTCCTTGAAGTGGTTGACTAGGGCCTCCTCTACTTCATCCCTGGTCCCCACTTGGGCCCCATTGGGAAGTTTAAGATTATAAATATTTGACCCCGGTCGATTGCTAACCATGGCACTATGGAATAATTTGGTATTGTTGTCCCCCTCCCGCAACCATTTCACACGTGAATTCTGTTTCCAGAAGACTTCCTCCTGTCTCTCTCTGGCTTCCAGCTGGGCACCAAGATCTTTCTCTTTTTCTTTCAGTTCTTGGTCCCACCAAGACTCCATCCCTCTTTGTTGGATGGCAGTCAATTCCTAAACAATCCTTTTCTTGTCTACAAATATGTTGCCAAAGTCTTCCTTATTCCAAGTATGGATCTTAGCCTTTCAAAATTTAAGCTTCTGTTGAAAGTTGTACATCTTTGTCCCCCCTGAGTCATCCATCTCCTACCACCACTGCTCGACTAGACCTTTAAAGACTTTATGTTCTAGCCAGAATTGCTCAAAGCGAAAAGGTTTTAGCAGTCAATCCGCCACCCCTTCCCAACTTAGACACACGGGCCAGTGATCAGAGCCAGCTACGAGGATCACATTTGCCTTGATCTTTCTTGCTCCCCTAACCATATTTTCTATCACCAGGAAGTGATCTAGTCTTGAATCCACCAAGTGATCGCTAACCCTCATATTTTTCCATGTAAACCACCCATCCCCCATTTCTAGATCCACGAGGGCATTGCTGGCTAGGGTTTCCCCGAAGTCCTCCTGATATTTATCCAGCGCCCGTCTACCCCCCTTTTTTCTCGGAGCGAGGTAATAAAATTAAAGTCCCCGCCTATTATCTAGTTTCCCTTCGTTTCCTTTGCACAAAGCCATCTTAGGTGGTGAACAAACGCCTACTTCTACAGGAAGGCACTCGGCCCGTAGATGTTCACAATCGTCCCTTTGATCTCTGTACCTAGGATTTGGAAGTCAGTCGCCAGGGATAAGTGATCCGCTCACCATCCCATGAGATCCACCTCTCGGGCTTGCCATAAGATAGCCATCCCCCCTTTCATACCATCCTCATCTAAAGCCATGTCCTTGTTGCCTTTCCATATCTTTTGCCCGATCTGCTGCATTGTATCAAAACTACACTTGGTCTCTAGTAAAAAGAGAATGTCTGGTTTTTCCTGCCTAATATTCCTTGCTAGGGTTCTAATATTCCTTGGGTGATTACACCCCCTAATATTCGAGGTAACTATCTTCATAAGGAAGCCTTACTTACTTCAGAGAAGGTTGCCTTGATCGTGGGATACTTGCCTGATTCGATCAGCTTGATTCCTATTTCTGCTATCCTCTGCTTGTTCGATTTCCTCCCCCTCTTCTGATCTTCTTCCGGTGTTTTCCTCTTGCTGTCCTTCTACCCCTCCGTGCTTATCCCCAGATCCGTGTGCGCTTTAGATCAAATAATTGCTTGTTGTAAGAGTTCGATCTGCTCTTTGGGGACATAGCCTAAGCCTGCTTTCTTGCATTCTGCTTCCAGGGCATCCAGATCCCAATCCCCTAAGTCCGCTTCCATGGTGTCCAGCCGACTATCGTTGTTGCTTGCGTCGACAGCCTCCTGCATCTCGGTCTCATGGGTTTTTCCTGTCACTTTCCCCTCGTGCATCTGTTCTTCTACCACTTCCTCCAAGACCTGGAAGGGGTTTTAAGATCCNTCGACAGCCTCCTGCATCTCGGTCTCATGGGTTTTTCCTGTCACTTTCCCCTCGTGCATCTGTTCTTCTACCACTTCCTCCAAGACCTGGAAGGGGTTTGAAGATCCCCCTTGTTTTTTGGATCCGTCCTTGTACGTCTCCTGCCCTCCATTGCTCCTACCCCTCCGTCTATTTTTTACTTGAGTGAAACCCTCACTCCCTGGGATCTCTTCCTCGATCGACGCAGTCTTCTCCTAGCCCCCCCTGGGGTAGTTTCTCCCAAAGTAGTCATACTCATGGCAGAGCCTGCACCGAAAGAGAAAGTACTCATAGTCGATTTGCTAGATCCATTCCTCATCGTCCCAGTTTAGGCCGATTGCTTCAGGGAGGTCCTTTGAGAGATCCATATACACACAGATCCGGGAAAACGTTGTATACCTTTGGAGTCAGGTTTGCTCGGCGTCTTTCACAAATTCCCCAATAGAGTTCCCAATATCCCGCAGTGTTTCCATATCCCAGTATTCCCCAGGAAGCCCAACCAGGAAAATCCACACCAGGGCTAATGTCATGTCCTCTAATTCAGAGTTGAACAGCTCCGTCCATGGACGGAGATAGAGCCCCGCAGAGAAGAAAAAATACATCCCCCCCTCCAGGATCCTGTCACGATCCTCCTGATTGAAGAAAATGATGGTGAAAAACCCTTTTCTCCCAGCTGTAGATCATAATGACCCTTTGGGATCCAAGTGCTCTGAATCTAATGAACCATATCTTTATCCCTGGGCCAGATCCCCACAAATTTCCCAATTAAGGCCTTCTCCTTCCACATCTATTTTTTCTCTTGAAGACATCCTCCCACCCCAGTTCTCTGCCCTTCACTTGTCCCCTTCTTGCTCCCACTGCTCCCGGACACCCCTCGATTTCTCATTGGAGCCGCTGCCATACCTGATCAGGGGGGTTCACTGCCCTGCCTGGGCCAAACGCGGAGCTCCCCATCCCTCCCGTGCACCCTACTTCGTCAGCGTCAAAACCCTTGTTACTCCGTCATATCATGTTATATGAAATGTTAAACACCATATAACATAGGTAATTGAAAAACATTATCAATTTTCCCAAATTCCAAGCCATAAAGATATTCTCCAAGCGAGGCGGATGATTCAAGGTTGGAATTTCAAATGGTGGACACTCGTCAAAATTATTGATAACAATTAAAATCTGAAACATTTTCTATATTCTAACTCAAATTTTGACAATATCGATAAAATCTTTGTTGTATTTGACGGGTAAATTGACCCATAATGGGCATTTACCCATCAAATTCCACCCCTGGGCGGATCCAATAGGTTCATTCCTCCTTCATTTGCGGTGTTACCCCTTCAACAACGATATGCCTCTCTCGTGCATGTGTGTGCCAACATGATAGCCTTGGGGAAAAAAGAAAACTATCTCGCCCCCTACAATGGAGAATCCCACTCGCTTAAAAGCACAAACCTAAAGAATGCAAGGATACAAGTGGCATCTAGGTGTTTTACACCTTTTACCTTCCAAAGGGAAACCTCCTCGTGATTTGCTCCATTTTAAACAAGTGTTACGAAGTCCATTCAATGTGATGAAGTGGAGATCCATTAATTTCATGGCCATAAGGATGTAACCCTTTCGACTTATATCACTTATGTATTTTATTTAATTTATTTATTTATTTTTATTTAGCTTCAACTTATATAATATGTAAAAATCATTTTTCTTAGACTTATATCAATTCACTATGTATTTCTACTTTAGCTTCACTATAATAATCCAATAAATCATTTAAGTCATCATATATATGTATAAAAGGACACTAGAGTTTATGGCCTTCATATATAAAAGACAACCACTCTTAATTTGATAAAAATGCTTAATCATTTTTAACAAGGTGTGATTTTTATTCATCATACAAAATGTTGAAGTTTTCGACCAGTTATTACTAGTAATTCAATCATAATACTTTTATTTATAGTCATTAGTTTCCTTTTTGCTATGCCATTGTCATCATGACGATCCCCAAAGTTATCGCGTTCTAAGGAGATGTTACAATTAGTAAATCTGGATTTAACATGAATTTATATAACACTCTGAAAAAATCAATCAAACTCCTGTAAAACTACTTACTACTTTATATTGCTTTCTTTCAAAGGAAGAGTTGGACCTTCCAGCAATACCACCTTCCTAGGACTCCCTACCTCCCTCATGAAGATTCTCTTGGCATACCAATCTTTGGCCCAACGAATGCAATGGCAAGGTTACTCATTAGAGGAAATTTGGGGTCTAAAATGGGCCTTATAAGAAAACGTGCCAAAATAAGTTTTTGTGAGTTGGAATTCAAGAACCAATAGAATTTCAATAAAATAAGTCAACCATAATGGTTGAATTGACATATTTGTCATTAAAAAAAACTACTTTTTTTGTTCGTATTTTCGACATATCTCATTGTGTTTTTACTCAAATTTCGATCGGGAGAGCTCGTTGGATGCGGAATTTGATTCCGCATCCAACGAGTACCCACACGGCATACTTTTGACGGACCCCGCTACCCCAAAAACAAGAAATACTTGAAAAAATGTGATGATGATGTCGATGATGATGTCATCATCACATTTTTCAGGTATTTCTTGTTTTTGGGGTAGCGGGGTCCATCAAAAGTATGCAGTGTGGGTACTCGTTGGATGCGGAATCAAATTCCGCATCCAACGAGCTCTCCCGATCGAAATTTGAGTAAAAACACAGGGAGATATGTCGAAAATACGAACACAAAAAGTAGTTTTTTTCTTTCTTCCTCCAAAATTAATCAATATTATTTTATTATTTTAACTATTATTTTATTATTTTCCTTAGGAGGCCCATTTTAGACCCCAAAATTCCTCTAATGATTCATTTGCAACTCCTCTAAAACTACTTACTACTATGCATTGTTTTCTTTCAAAGGAAGAGTTGGGCCTGCCAGCAGTACCACCTGCCTAGGACTCCCTATCTCCTTCATAAAGCTTCTCTTGTCATACCAGTCTTTGGCTCAACGAATGCAATGGCAAAGTTACTATTCATTTATAGATCTAGGGAAGAAAATACATGTTTGATTTGCTCCTCGGAGTAGGAGGTTCTCATACGTCTAGATATTGGTATAGCACACTAAGCCTAACCCAACAGAATAGCTTTTCTGTGAGCAGATGTTTTCAGATGTGCTCTCATGTGTCTGATGTCTTGACAAGAATTGAGGAAAAAAAGGTATAAATCATGGTTGGATATGAAGCAAAGATAATTCACACCTACAAGGGTGGGAAAAATACACCATCACTTCTTTCATCACAGGAAAATTCTGCTTATTAATTCGGTAAGCCAATTGATTATCTCTTTCACTATTCAGTATTCATATATTAGAACCAAGGAGCAGCTACAACTAAATGTTGTTGATGGGACTGTGATTGTCATGCAAGCAAATCGAGTTACTTAGAAGCAACAACTGACACTAGATGCCAAGAGGAAGGAGATATTATGTCTAAAGATGTCAATAGGAAGCAGATATTATGTTTAAAGATGTCAAGGATTCTAAAGATTAATTTTTTCATCTATATGAATTAAGATTTATTTAGGAATGGCTGATTATCAATTGGAGGCAAAAAAATAGGAAATCCTAAAAGAACTATACAAATATCCCAAACTTATTTGGGAGGCTTTGACCAATCATTTTATCCCAAAATAAGACAGGCATGCGACATATTAAAAGAACACAGTTGAACATTGCCGTGGAAAAATATGCAAACATGTAATATATTAAAAGAATCTCTTTCATTAGAAAATCTATTCTATTCAATAGATAGGTACCCATCAATCTTTGATTTGATGGGACAAGTGGGAGGTTTTGCCAAGTTTTATTTAAGAAGGGTTTACTATTTAGGAAAAGTAAAGCTATGTCACCTTTTAAAACAATACTAGTATTAACTTATTAAGATAATAAAAAATATATTATTTTGGATAGATTGTTTTAACCATTAGATAGATTGTTTTAACCATCTTATAAGCCAGTATCCATCAATATGTTTGAAACTTTTAGTTTGGTCATCACCAATTTACTATCTAAATGCACTTGCATTGTGTCAAATTACTCAACTCTATAAACCCTACACAACAATCAAATTACTAAACTCTATAAACTCTACNTTTTAGTTTGGTCATCACCAATTTACTATCTAAATGCACTTGCATTGTGTCAAATTACTCAACTCTATAAACCCTACACAACAATCAAATTACTAAACTTTATAAACTCTACACAGCATATTCAGAATATAAACAGTATATGGAATTAAACCACTTAAATCTAAAGTCAGAAAGAATAAAACCTAGTGAATATTAAAAAATAAAATAAAACCCTGAATAACAAAACTCATAAATAATATAAGCATTTAATTTTTTCGAAATGGCTTAACATGGAATTGAAATATAAGTAAAAATTAAAAAAACCCATTACATATTCTCAGATAGTGTCAAATGACTATACTCTATAAACCCTACATAACATATTCAGATTATAAACACTATATCATATTCAGAATTTAAACACTATATGGAATTGATCCATTTAAATCAGATTATAAACACTATATCATATTCAGAATTTAAACACTATACGGAATTGATCCATTTAAATCAATTAAATCAAATGATAGAAGAAAAAAAACTATTACAGATGCAAACTCTAATTTTATTAATCAGACCTATGAGTATTTTTATCTTCTTGATTTAAACTTGAGATGGTTTTATGCTACCGTACCCTACCTACCTATTTGTACTCACAAAAAATTGTAAAAAAAATAAAACCCTTATAGTTGAGCCTAGTTTATATGCACTTGATCTATTTGCTGCTTTGAATAATATAATATATAAAGTAAGTTACCTTAAGGCATGATGGAATAAAACCAGGGACTAATACTAGAGCAAGTGACTAAGACTAAACTTAGACAAGTACAACAAAACAATTCCCATATTGTTTTCCACCTTCCTCATGGTAAGACCTTTCCATTGTAATGCCTAATTCAATGGAACCAGTTCCGTTGGGAAGGGTAATAACCGCCTACAGAGGGAGTAGCGGGTTGAACCATAGTAGACCAATATCAGTTAGTCAAAGCATTTTCTTTTTCACTTACTACCCTGAGCTCTAGTAAATAAGAAGTACCATGTTAAAAAGAAAAAGAAAAAACCAACATGATCCTACTAGGGGCTTATCTGGTTGTGATCTAACATCAACATGGAAATAAAAATAAAAAACAGTACTAAAATTAAAACTACCTTCTCTGGGTGTGATCTCACCAACCAAATAAAAATAAAATACAGTACTGAATAGGATAAATAAGACAAATCCAAACAAGAAAGCTCACCTGCAATAACCAAAACCCTCGGCATCTGCCTTTTCTATGCTTGATAATCCCTCTGCCTCTCTGCTTTTTCCGTGCATTGTGTCTATGCTTTTTCTGTGCATTGGTCTTGTAACTCAACATCTGTGCTCCTAAACAAAATTGAACATATTAAGATGTTAAAAATAGCAAGATGAATTGCTCTATATATCTAACCACGATAAATTGGGATCTAATTTAAATTAAAAAATAAAACATATAAACCTTTTGCTCTCCATCTCTGTTTGCGTTCTCTGCAAGATAATCTTCCCTCTCCATTCCAACAGACCAAACATTCTCCATCTCATTTTTTTTTCTCAAGTACATAATCTTCGACCCTCTCCACTCCAACGAACCAGACAAACGATGCACCCTCTTCACTCCAATGGACCAGACACAACAAAAACCAGACCCAAATGTACAAAATGCATTTCAAAAACGAATTAGTGAAAGAAAAAATGAAACAACAAACAAAATGGAAAACACAAAGCATGGCCATGCTCAAAATAAAATAAAAAAACCTAAATCAAGCACAACTCCATCAAACCTCAAACATTTCTTGGCGCTGCTCTCCAGTTTTCTTCTGCCATCAAACCTCACAATTGTTGTTGATATTTAATTTTATGCTCCCAGAAAAGAAATACAGCTTCACTCCAGTTTTTTTCCACCAACAAACTTCACAAGTGTCGCTGGTCTTTAATTTTCTTCTCCCACGGAAAAAAAATTCCAGCTCCACTCAAGTTTTCTTCCACCAGCTTTCTCTCCCATCTACTAAACGCTGCTTCTCATAAAATTCATGTCGATGGATTTTGGATATACATACAAATTTTTATATCTACCAGTTTTTTAAATCCGCTTACAATTACAACTAGCATATTCTTTAAAATTTTCGATGCCAAGGTTAATTAAATTTTGAAATTCATGCAGGCTGGCAAAGTACCGTTACAGATTTTTCCCTTTTTTTAATTTAGACCTAGTTTTTAGAGCTTTTTCATGTTTGGTTTTATTTACACCTAATTCCTAGAGCTTTTTTCCGCTTGTTTTTATTTATACATAATGTTTATACCTTTTGTTTTGATTATTTATACATAATTTTTATATCTACATCATTGTTTTGTTTTTATTAGCCAATATACTACCGCCTTTGCAAACCATCAGTGACACGTCTTTGCAATGTCAGATTGGAGAAGTACGCGGCTGTTAATTAGAAGACTATTTTAAGGGGGAATTAAAAATAAGGAGCTAAAATGTCAAAAAGATCTTAAAATGCATATTAAAATATCAAAAATATTTTAAAATGCGCCCATAAGACTAGTTTGATGCGCCTAGGATTAAAATGTCAAAAAGGATTTAAAATGCATATTTCTACATTTCAACATAGATGGTTTACAAGTTTATTGTTAGCCAAAACCAAGCTTGCTAAACTTGAGTTTAGGGCTCAGTCAATATTAAACTTTAATTTTCACTTTTCACACCGATCACATTTCTTTTTACTTGTCAGGTGAAACTTGTCTATCTCCCGACTAGACAAGTTTATAAATTTTAGTCGGTCTTTCTCTCGACTAAATTTACTTCGACTAACTTGTCGGTTCTACCAACCGGTTTTTACCTCGACCACTTGTCACTTCGACCAAGTCGGTTGACTTCTTCTCTTCAACCAAGTCGGTTCACTTCTTGTCTTCGACCAAGTCGGCTCACCTCAGTGGGCTGACTCAACCGACCACTCAAGTCGGCTCACACAACCGACCACTCTAGTCGGCTCACTTTGGTCGAAATCTACAGAGTATGTTTCTTAGTCTAAAGACTTAAGAAATTACAAATGTTTTTCACCTGTGAGTAAGATAGAGTAAAATTGGACACATTAACAAATCCAAAGAAGTTATAAAAACATATGCCCAAATATGTAGGAAGACTTGAGTCAACCAATGTGTCGTAAAACCTGGAACTTTCACGCGGTGAGAATTTTATGGGTTCTTTGATCTTTTCACTTAACAGTAATTGTAAAAGACATTTACAGAAGTAAATCTGGAAATATGTGCAGCCAAATAATCATGCATTCAACCATAAACTATTTCATATATTAACTATGCGGAAATAACAAAGTATTACAAACTTGTTGATTAGAAACTCGTCAGTCTACAGAGCTTCAGCTCTTCGACTAAATCACATACATAGAAGCTTGAGCTTCGACTTCTCTTTCTCACTCTGAGTTCCTCTGTCTCTCTATTGTGTCTCTTGTGTCTATTTCTGTAAACTGATTTACAATTTGCTTCTTCTATTTATAGGCAACCTGAAGATTGCTTCTACATGGGTCGACTGACTCACCATTAAAGACTGTAATAACTATCTACCTAACAACTTAGCTTCAGAAATAAATTCTACTGGTTTACATTTCCTACTCGTGGACTATTCCCACGGGGGCTTCACCTGTTCACCAATATCCTATCACGTTAGTTCATATTGTCGGTTTTAAAATTACTAAAAAATGAACCAATATATTGCAGGTATTGGGGGATTGAGGGGTTTAAGGTGGGGGTGGGTAGGGTGGTTTATAAGGATTGAAGTATAAAAAGGGGTGGAGAGGAGGTTTTAAGTATTAGGAGGGGGTTTCAACAAAAAGAGTTTGGGTCAATATCTCTGGAAATTAAGGGTATTCTTTAATATCCCACGATCGCACGTGCTATGTGATATGTTCACTAAGTGAAGTCCCCGTGACTCTTCCTTCTTGTCAGACTGACAGACAAGATCTTGACTTGTATAGACTCTGATAGAGTCAGCTGAGAGTTAGGTACAGATCTGCGAGTAATTACATTTTTCCAACATTTATTATGTCCATGCCTCGAGAGGCATAAGTTTCAGTCTCGAATTAATTTATTTCGTAAGACAAAGTCTATGCTAATGCTTTGGCTGCCTTGGTGGATGTTTGTTTCCTTCTCTAAAGTTTGGTCCATGGTGTTGGTTGATGTGATTGAGCCCGAGCTGCCATTGGACACCTGTTGGTTTATGTACAATACCTATTACCATTCATTGCATTGCTGGGTAATGTACAATGGAGGAGGTGGTAGGGAGTCCATTCATCTCGCCTCATCTCGTCTAGACTATCAAGAAGGTACAATGTGAATCCAGAGATCAAGGACGCACAAAATCTCATTTAAGAGATGGCACGGTGTCGTAATAAGCATAGTCGAGTACTCCAGTTTTGGGTCTTGTAAATTTTCAAACTCTAAAAGATGTTTTATTTTTTTATTTTTTTTACTAAAACATTAAGCTCTAAATTTTGAGTAGTAAATGCAATTTTTGTGCAGCGTGGAGGAGACAACAAAAATAGATATGATATATGACAACAAAAACATTTCATTTATATAACACCGAATAGGTTCTCAAAATCACTGTATATTTCAAAATCACTTTGCTCCACTTAAACACCTAGTCATTTATAGCCTTAAGGTATGTGGGAGTATCTCTCCTTAACATAGAGAGATAGAAGAGTACTCTTGAGCTAGAGAACCTTTTCTCAACCAAAGGAGAACCTAGATTCTCAGCTCATCTCACCACACAAATTTTGAGGAGACTTCTAAGCGCGAAGGAGATAAATTTGCTTAGAGGAGAACACCTTCCCACACCAAAGGATAGGTATAGGTCTTAGTTAAGGACAATAGAACACCATTATGTAATGTTATGTAAATTTACTTTTTCTAATAGCTGAATATATAAGGTAATACTCCTACCATTTTGAAGATCAAAAGGCATGTTCCCCCAATCAATACTCTTTTTATATAAAATGTCCATTTTGGTTTTTTTTAAATGTCCAAAGCCATAACCATAAATTTGTTTCTTAAGGTTTGAGTCATAACCAAACTAATTAAGCATATATTATAGATTTAAGTATTGTTACAAGTTGGGTTTTTTGTTATAATTATTTTAGATTTGCCCTAAGACATTGTAGGAAATGGTTTCATAAATATCAGGAACACATTAATTATCCTCCACTAGTATATATATCAACTAATTTTTCACTCCATAAACATTTATCTCACAAATTGCAAAATAAAATACAATTGTTTTTTATTATTATTTCAATATACATTAATTATGTTGTAAGGTGTTTTCTCATTGGTGGACTTGTGGAGTTGATGTCTTTTAGCCTAAGAATAATTACAAATTTAATAATTTTAACAACCACAAATTTCCAATTCACATTTTTTTCAATGAAAAATGTTAATTCAGCAATCAAGAATTGCAATTTCAACAATTTAGGAATTATACAAAAAATGCAACTTTTTTAAGGAGAAATTGGAACAATAGCATCTAGAAATTCCAATTTTCACAATTAATTTGTAATTTCAATTTCAAAGATATGTAATTCTAACAATTCACAAATTCAACAATAAACGGATTGACTAAAAATTGCAATTTTAACAACTACAATTTTGAAATTTCAACTAGTTATATAATTGAGGAGAAAGTTGCATTTTTAAGGAAAAGTGCAATAACAAATTTTAATGATTAAGATTTGTAGTTTCAACAAGTCAAGAATAATCAAAGCTCAATTTTACCATACATAAATTGCAATTTCATTATCTGAAAATTGCAATTTTAGCATCCCGAAATTGTAATCTCCACAATTTCAACAATTAATTGATTCTCATTCCAATAATTGAATATTTACAATTTCATGAACTTTTTATTCAAATTACAGTTTCAAGACAAAGAAATTGCAATTTTGAAGATTAGTATTCATAAATGTAAAAAATAAATTTGTGTTTCTGGAAACTATAAATTCACAATTTTAACACTTGGATTCAAGAGAAATTCATTCTCTTTTAACAAAAAGTGGAATTTCAATATTTTTTTAAATGCAATTTCAATACAGAATAGAAATTTCAACAACTATAATTCACGAGAGATTCAAAAATTTTAAAAGAAAAAATACTCACTTTCAACTATTGATTTACTACAATTGAGAAATTGTGTTGAAATTGCAATTTCAACAATTAATCACAACAATAAAATTTCCATTTTGACAATACAAATTAGCAATTTGAAAAATTAGATAGTTGAGGAGAAATTGATGTTGTTTAAAAAAAAATAGCAATTGGTTGATTACAATTTAAGCTATTAAAAATTACAATTTCAACTATTAAGGAATTATTAAAAGTACAATTTCAATGATTGAAGAATTGCTAAAATTGCAATTTCAAGTGTAGGAAAATAAAATTTGGGCATTTTGATAATTATGAGTTATATAATTTTACAAGTATAATTGAGGAGAATTCACATTATGTAAAAGAAAAGTGCAATTTCAACATACTAATTTTTCATTAGTCATGAAATTCAATGAGCTAATAATTGAAAAATTAAAGACATTGCTATTTTTATGAGAAATTGTAATGTGACCATCCAAAAATTGCAATTCCAACAATTTTCATATTCAAGAGGAATATCAATTTTGACAATTATAAATTCACAATTTTAATAGGTAGGATTGAGGGAATTTCACATTTTTAAGAGAAAATGCAATTTTAACAATTCAAAAATTCAAACATTTACTTTTTATCAAAAAATCAATTTAGAAATGTCAACAATTAATTGGTTATAATTTTGATAATTACATTTGCAATTTCAAGAAAGTTTTCATTTAAATTTGAAATTGCAATTTGGATATTTGGATAATTACAAATTTAAGAAATTTAACAAGTTCGAATTTGCAATTCATATTTTTGTAGTAAAAAATGTTATTTCATAAATTAAAAAAAAAAAAAACAATTTCAAAAACCACAGAACTATGAAAAATTGCAACTTTTTTTATGAGAAATTGGAATAATAGCATCTAATTGCAACTTTTTTATGAGAAATTGGAATAATAGCATCTAGAAATTGCAATTTCAACAATTTATTTGATTGTAGCTTCCATTTTTATATATTTCAATTAGTACAATTCACAAATTCAAAAATAAAATGATTGATGAGAAATTGCAATTTCACCAACTACAAGTTGCCACAAAGTTGTAATTTTTAACCAAACACAATTAAGCAAAATGAGTTTTAGTGATCAAGGTATGAACTTTGAACAAGTGGAGAATTATGAAAGTGCATTTTACCATGTATAGATTACAATCTCAACAATTAAATGGTAGCAAATTAGATATTGCAAAATTGCAATTTTAGTATCAAAAAATTGTTATTTTAACAATTAATGGCAATTTTGGCAGTTCCAAAGTCAACAATAAAAAATACAAATTCATAATTTCAACAAATATGCTAAAGAATAAATTCACATTTTTAATAAGAAACTTTATTAACCAAGAAGTGCAATTTCAACAATCATTTGATAATTTTGGCATTTCCAAAGTCAACAATAAAAAAGATGAGGAGCAATTGCAATTTTAGTTACTACAAAATCTCAATTTCAACAAGTAAATGATTGAACAGAAATTCACACTCTTTTACTAGTTGGTTGATTGTGATTTGATCAAGAATTGCAATTTCAATAATTAAAAAAGTATTAAAAGTAGTTGTTTTAAGAAATTGCAATTTCAACCTAAAAAATTATAGCAATTTGAGAATCACAATTTGAAAATTTCAACAAATATATGACTAAGAAGAGATTCAGAATTTTTATAAGAAAAGTGCAAC
This sequence comes from Pseudotsuga menziesii, assembly GCA_001517045.1. Classification (NCBI taxonomy): domain Eukaryota; kingdom Viridiplantae; phylum Streptophyta; class Pinopsida; order Pinales; family Pinaceae; genus Pseudotsuga; species Pseudotsuga menziesii. The sequence continues at coordinate 27,735 of LPNX011021378.1, read as the reverse complement.
TTCAATAAGTATTTTTTTTCCCAAGCAAAATAACTATATTTGATTAAAATATATGCAAGACAATACAAAATGTGAAGTAGTCCAAAGGACATCAAAGTGGTCATGATATATGCCCAAAACAAAAATAAAGACGAGCCCGAGGAAAATAGGAAAAAAAACCCAAAGTGGAGCCAGATCATGGACCAATAGTACGCCCAAAAGTAGTAATAAGAGAGTCCCACAAAGACGGCAAAAGTAGTCGCCCGGGAGAGAAGCAAGTGAAGAGACCCAAAACTGAAAAACCAAAAACTAGGATCAAAATAAGATAGATTGGAGGTTTCCCTATGAAACAAGTGAAACCCTCGACTAGAGCTCAAAAAAGACAAAACCATCCACAACCGAAAGAGCCCACTTGGATAGCAAATCAACCTAAAACTTTTGCTCTCTTAATATACATGAGCGAAAGTAAGATTACGAAAAACAATTAATCAACAGTCTAATCCTTTTGAGCCATGGCTCAAGATAAATGAGCTGCAAAACCCTCAATTCCAAGGCCCAACACGGGGGATTCACGTTGTTGAGCAATATCTTATCACATTCATTCATAGAGGGGGTTTTTAACTTGTGAAAAATAAGGCCAATATATTGTTGGTATTGGGGGGCAGGGAATAGGGTATGGGGGGTTTACAAGTATTGGGGTTATTAAAAGGGGTTTATAGTAAAAATAAAGAATATATTGTAAAAATAGGGGGTTTTAAATTGGAAATAGGTATTGGGAGGGGGGGTCAACAAAAGGATTTTTGTAATTAATTATCAATATCTAGTGAAAATTGGGGTATTCTTTAATATCCCATGAACGAAGGCGCTATGACATGGTTTCACTAAGTGAATACCCCGCGAGGCCCAATCAATGATGACACGGGAATCACCCATAATGTGTAAACCATCCAAATCAAGATGCCGATAAAATTGAAGAAGAGCCCAGAGTGAGAGGAGACCACGGGGACTTCACTTAGTGAACATCTCACATAGCACGTGCGATCGTGGGATATTAAAGAATACCCTTAATTTCCAAAGATATTGACTCAAAATATTTTTGTTGAAACCCCCTCCCAATACTTAAAACCTCCTCCCCACCCCTTTTTATACCTCAATCCTTATAAACCACCCTACCCACCCCCACTTTAAACCCCCCATCCCCCTCAATACCTGCAATATATTTGTTCAATTTTTAATAATTTTAAAACCCACAATATGAACTAACGTGATAGGATATTGGTCAACAAGTGAAGCCCCCGTGGAGGAGACCCCCCTTGGTGTTTGATCCAGAACTCCAATTAATCCAATTTTTTTAGTAATGTAAATCATTTATCAAGACAAATGCACCATCCCCACACAAAGTAGAGTCCCCCTGGTATGCACCATCAATGTAGCCCAAACTATAGTGTTATGGAACCACAACTTTCGCCATCCTAGATCTGTTTAACCCATCAGATACAGGTTCAAGTCCAGACTCATAAAAAGAGTTAAGACCCTTCAGGCCAATAGAAAAAACAAAAGGAAATGAGTCCTCAAATATTCTTTTGTTTCTGCAGTTCCAAATCTCCCACAAAATTAAAAAAAAGGAAGAGATTTCCATGGTGGAACCTATGGTTTTCCAAGCAATAAAGCATTCTGATAAAGAAGTGTCATTCCAACATATGTTACAATTTAGCCTATTACCAATGAACTTCCAAACAAGCTCAGTGAAGCTACAAAAGGAGAAAAGGTGTAAGATAGACTCCTCGGTTTGTCCACAGAGCAAACAGAGGCCATGATCGATCATACCATGCCTCAAAATATTATCCCAGATGAAGAGATGGTTTTCCAAATCCAACAAGCTGAATAAAACAATACAGAGAGGATCCTTCCACAGCCAAATTGAATGCCACCACTGATGGATGCAAGAAAAATCATCAATTAAAAAACCTATAAGCTAGATTTGCAGTGATGACAATCGTTGATTTGTTGAAGGACCATTTGAGTTCGTCTTTTCCATCATCAAGTGAAATAGATCCATACTGAAGGCCCCAGATATAAATAGACCATTTTTCACAAAATGCACCAGTTAAACCCAACTGAGACGCAGATATTCATCCCTGAGTGGAAACATAACCGAGAGGCTACATAGAAATGTGATATAAAGTGAAATAGCCTCGATAGTGCAAAAAATATAATAAGGTATGTGATAAATTAAACCTAATAGGTCCACCAATAATCAGGTCCTCACCAACCCTGATAGCACAACAAATCGCGCGCAGACGAAGCTAACCATTGACTGAAGATCTGGAAAGCCACCAAGATTTTGACCCAGATGTTAGAAATACCACATCGAGTCCTTTTGAAACAATGTATCCATTGGATCAAAGACCTGGAATGAAAGTGTTTAACCCTAATGATACGGGACCACAAACTGTCACCCATAGTGACCATCCACAAACTTTTAGCTCACACAGTGAGTGAAAACATATGCATATTCTTAAGCCCCCAATTTCCTTTTGCCACAGGCTTTACAATGATTCCCCAATGCAAAAGGTGGTACTTCTTCTTCTCGGGGCTACCTAACCAAATGAAATACATAATTTTTTTTGGATTTCATTAATGATTCATTTTGGAACCTTGCACAAAGAAAACCTATAAACCGCAATATTAACCAAAACAGATTTAGCCAATATGAGGCGACCCCCAAGTGTTAACCATCGCCAACACCAGATTTTAATTNATGATTCATTTTGGAACCTTGCACAAAGAAAACCTATAAACCGCAATATTAACCAAAACAGATTTAGCCAATATGAGGCGACCCCCAAGTGTTAACCATCGCCAACACCAGAGTTTAATTTTCTTGTCAAATATTTGTAGAAGCTAGAATCAATCCCTGACTTCATATCCATTTGGTTTTATAAAGTATCAAATATATCGAGTGTCAGTCTCAAAGGGAAGGGCCAGAACCTGGAATAGTCCACTGATCACAAGAATATACCGCTCGAAAATCGCATTATCCAGCAACAAATATTTTTTGGAGTGGATAGAGAGACCAAAGACATTGCAAAAATAGATAATAATATCATAATATACACTCCATTCAACAACCAAACCCGATCCAAATATCATAATGTCATTTACAAATAGTAGATGTGTGATAGAAAGGATGCTACCAATTTTAACACCCTTGATCATGTAATTTGATTTTTATTTGATAATCAATCTGCTAAGACTCTCAATAACAAGTAGAAAAAGGAGTGGAGAGAGGGGGGGGGCCTTCCACAAACCCCTTTCAGTAGGAAAGAAGTCAGTGGGAAAACCATTTACCAGTACAACAAAGGACACCCAGGTGACACAACCCATGATCCATGTCATAACCCTGTATGGAAGACCAATTTGGATTAAAATGAGTATAAGAAAATCCCATTTGACACGGTCATATGCCTTGTTAAGATCCAACTGAAGGGCACAAGCATCCAATTTCTTGGACTTGACACTATGGAATACCTCCTGTGACACCCCGATCTCCTCTAGTATCTATCTATTCTCAAGGAATCCAAATTGTACTTCAGCAGATAGACCGTTGGACAGATAAGGTTTCAACATGTTAGCAATGATATTAGAGATAATATTAAAACATAATTACACAGTGAGATAGGAGGGAAATCCCTCAGGTCAACTAAGGTTGATTTCTTAGGGATGAGAGAAATAAAGGTGGAGTTTAGAGCTCCAGTGATCACCCCGCGTACCCTGGAGTCTTCCACTGCTTTTAGCAAATCCGAGCCCATAATCTCATAGCAATCCAGAAATAACTCCATAGTCCATTTGTCCCGGCCAAGACTTTTTGATCTAGCAGAGGCCATGATCACACCTTTAAGTTCTAGCAAAGTGATATACATGAAAATCTCATCACCCTCCGCTTCAGAGAAAATTCGAGGGAACTCCTTTATGACCTTTATTTGTTCCATGACAGAGAAATTACCATCAGAACTGTAATAGGACTCAAAATGAGAGTGTACTGTTTGGGTTATCTCCAATTGATCCTCAACAATTTACCATCGTTATTTTCCAGAGCCCAAATTGAATTGATGTTTCTGCGATGTTCAGAAAAGGTTTGGAAAAATTTTGTAATTTTCTCCCAAGCCTCTAACCATGTAATTCTACTCTCCAGGTGGGGCTTTTCAAAGGTGATTTTGAGGGCATTCAACTTATCTTGCTCAAGCTTCAATAACAACTCCATATCGGGCTATGCAAGCACTCCAAACTGAGCCAATGCATAGATTTGATCAATTTGTCCCTCTATGGATAACAATGTCGTTTTTTCTAAATCAGATCGCTTCTTGCCCCAACTGATAACCTCAGAGTTCAAATTTCCTAATTTTAGCGCTAGAAAATCCATTAGAGAAAGAGAGATCGGATAAGATGAGTCATTCCACACTCGAGCAACAAGGTCTTTAAAGACCACCACCTTCAACCATTCATGATTGAACTTGGATGGCCTATGTAACCACTGGCCCTCAAACTCAAATTGGCAAAATATGGGATGATGGTCTAAGAGTTTGTTTGGGTCCACCCAAGTTTGGGATTTGTCCAACTTATCAATAAATCCAGAGTTGATTCAAAAAAAGGTCCAAAATTTTTTCCACCCCAAACTCATTAGATCCTCCATTACACTAAGTCGGGCAAATATGAGGAGTCTCAACATCCATGAATGCCGCCCTACCAAAAAGATCCTCAAAATAGACTCCAAGAGGATCCAGCCTTTCCTTCAATCCCCAAATTTCATATGCAAACCAAGTGAAGTTGAGATCACCCGCTAAAAGAAAATTGGGTAAACTTAAATTCCCCTCGGTCTCAATCTGGTCCCATAACTTTTCTTTGTCAGAATAGGGACCATAAATGTTTAGTAGTTTGATTTCTGAAAAATTCTAAAATGTCCAAATAATAATATACCTGCATGTTGGAGTCATTTACCCAACATGCACACTTATTTGGGTCAATTTTGGCCTATTTACCCACTATGATAAGTTTAATTGACTTACTTGGCATCAGATGAGCACACTATGACATCAGCATAAGCTCACCCATAGCCTCCTTCAATCAAGGAGGCCAACTAAGCCTTCTCCTTCTATCAAGGAGTCTAAATGGGATTCCTCCTTCAAACAGGGAGAATTTCTGGGGTGATCTGAGTGTCATAAATGCACCTAAAACCACTTATACTATGAAACAAGAACTTTATACTAAGAATGAGAACTCTAGCCATAAAAAAGATGGATTTGCATAAAAACACCAAAAACACCCTCAAATACAAAAATGTTAATACGAGTATACACTTTTTTTTCCAGGGTAAAAAATAGAGTCATGGCCTAAACATGCCATACTGTTGTTTACAAAAACTTTGAAATCAACCGCTAAATTGGAAAAATATTTTTTTCTTCAAGAGATAAATTACAACTTTTTTAAAACTTGCATATTAAACAAAAACAAATATTTCATATTTAATTTCACCATTCTAACCATTTAAAATCAAACAAATTATGATGTGATTCATAATGAAATCATATATTAGACCCTAGAAGAACAAATTATTCATATAAATTATCAAAAACTCTTTTAGAGTTTCAATTACGAACATCATTGCGTCGAGACACTCTACTCGGCTATAAATACTATAAATATTGTGAGGGAGATGTTGTAACGTTACTTACTTTTTACTTCTATTTAATTATGATGTAGATTTTATCGACCATTAAACACCTACTACATAAAATTATAAAATATCAATTTATAAAATATCAATCACCTACTATATAAAATTATAAAATATCAATCTATAAAATATCAATCTCTAGGCCGAAAGAATGGCAACATTTTACTGTAGTAAATAATAACTCTTTATCAAATAAGTGAAAAACTATTCATTCTATCAAACCTGAACAAACTATTCATTGTCTCAAAGCTGAACGCATAGAAGTGGAAGCGTGGAAAGAGGCTTCCGCCATCTTTGGCAACATGATGGGAAACCCTACCCAAAACTAGCGTCCCTTCCACAGAAACATATGGATCCTCACAAACAAATCCTAGATCCAGCCTTCCAAACAAACAAAAGCCAATAGAGCACCTTGCGTCTCTTTGTCGAAGATTAAAAAAAAGAAAAGACCGAGGAATTTGTTCTATTATTGCTAAGAGCATCCATTAGTAAATGAAGATATAAATCATTCATTCATAAACAGGTGCATGCCTTGCAACGAAAGTCCAGATCCCATATTTTATTATTATATTATCCAAAATGGTATATATTATATTAACCACATGCCTACTAAACATATTATCTTATTATTTGGATTATTTTCCCTTGCTGTCAGAAACGCAAGACCTCCGGACCTTCCTTTTTTTCCCAGACAAGGGATATAAGAAAACTCCACCGAAAATTCTCGATCATGAAGCACACAAAATTTCTCATTAGTTTAAAACAACCTTATCCAAATTCAAATTATACTGTATTTTTTTTTTCAAATATTGATAGCAGTTTTATTTATTTAAATTATAACGCAGTTATTTTGTTCTAAATACTAGTATTAATTTTTTATTAAATGTATACGTAACTGATTTCATAGAAAACCTCCGTGAAGCAAACAATTATTAAGATTGTTAAAATTATAAATTCTTTATTTTATAATTTATTTATTTAAAATTATTATTTTATAATTTATTTATTTAAAGCAATTATAAAACAATAAATTCCTAACAATACTCAACCTTGCTTATTTAAATTTTTCAATGAATAAAAAGGATATTAACATTACATTTTAGAGCATAGTCCTAAACCTACCATAGACATAAAATGAAAGGTACATAGATTGCGAAAACAACCTTATTATATTGGACCGTAAGCCAAAATAATGAGATACATTCTCTTAAATGAAAAGTAAAATAAAAAATATAGTTTTGTCAAGTGGTTAGTATGGATTAAAATCAGTGGTTGTATAATTATTTAATTACGTTTTTTTATAATTTTTTTTAAAAAAATTATTATTATATTTTTTTAATATATTTAATTATATATTTTAATTTATTTTTTGGACCATATATAAATAATCTCAATATTAAAGAATTGTAACATTCATTTTGGTTTAAAAAGTATAATATAAAATAAAAAATAATAATAATAATAATAATATAATATTAAAAAAACATTTAACTTTATTAATATATTATAATATTGGTATAAAATTAAAAATAAAGCAATATTAATAAGAATATTAAAAATAGTAAGTTTTAAATCCTATTACTATATTGAGTTAATACGATCATGGCATATAGATAGTATTTGTATGGAAAAAATGTTATTATTTTAAGTTACTAAACATAACTTCCAAAAAAAACTTATTTTTTTAATTGTTTATTTTTTTGTAATGTAATTTTTAATGTTATATCTTATGTTATGTTATGGGACAACATCTTCCCCTATTGGATTGTAGTGTAACCCGCCTAGATCTAAATCCTAGGCTCTATCAAGCGTCGAGAGGGATCAAATCACCTCTTCTCATGTATTGCACCTCCTTGAGTGCAATAACTCAGAAGAAGTTTGCACCTCCGGAGATTTGATCCCTCTCGGCGCTTGATAGAGCCTAGGATTTGGATCTACGCTGGTACTAATTAAAAACATCTAAAATGTTTCATATGAAATTATTCAAACTCATCCATGGATTCTAACACCCCATCACAATCTATATTTTTTGCAGATGAATGACTATATATAACAATAAAAAAAAGAAATTTAAACCCCTAACCCCATGACCCCCCATTACATTACATTAAAAAAAAAAATTAACACCCCTCCACCCGTAACCTCTTAATCCCCCCAACAACACTACATTTACAAAATTTAAAACACCACCCCTAACCCCCTAAATCCCCCAACAACATTATATTAAAAAAAATGGCATAATGTAATGTCAAGATGTAATGTAATATCACAATTTAATGACATAATGTATTGTCATGAATCCACTCATTATAGAAATCACAATACCTTGTTATACTAATCCATTATTTAATGACGTGAGATTCATATAAATAAAAACAAATTTATTAAGATACTCTATTCATTATATAAATGAGTGATTATTCAATTCATTATGTGACCTAATATACTAACAATAACCATAACGTAAAAGGAAACGTTACTTGCTTCTCTTGACTTTGGACTAATATATGCAATTCCCTTATACAACAATATAATGAGTTCCCTTACTCTTCAACCTTTATATATATATCCAAAGTTAAAATATGATACAACCCCACTATTTTATATAAGTGCATTGTCCCAACAAAAATATATAAACTATATGCATTCTTATAAAAATACAATTCTCAAATATTTATAAAACATAAAAGTCACGATCTTTCCCACTTAAATAAATAATTATATAAAATACATTAACAAAATCAAAATCAAAATTTAACCATCTAAGATTTACTATCAAATCTATCNATAAAACATAAAAGTCACGATCTTTCCCACTTAAATAAATAATTATATAAAATACATTAACAAAATCAAAATCAAAATTTAACCATCTAAGATTTACTATCAAATCGATCTCATAATAAGAAAAAACTAGATCTTAAATGATTTTTTTAAGAGTTGGCAACATATTTGAAATATCTTGGTAGATTCATTTTAACAAATATGGATTATCTTATATTTTATTATAGGCTAAACGTTGTTTCCCACAATACTCCCTTACTTGGTTCTATCAAACCCTTTTCTTTATTTCTTTATTGATAAAATTAGCATGGTTAAACCTCAATTTTTAACAATCAAACCCTTTTCTTTATTTCTTTATTGATAAAATTAGCATGGTTAAACCTCAATTTTTAACAATATCTATCACAAAACTAAATGTATACTTCCTCCTCGAAATGTAAAATATAAACGGTAATGAACAAAATATGGTTGTTTGTAATTAATACAAAAGTTGAAATGTAAGTTTTGTGCAAATGATTGATGGAATAATCCATCCTCTAAAATGTAAATGTATACTTTCTCATTTTTGAAAATGTAAAATATAAATGTTGATAACATAATATGGCTATTTATAATTAATAGAAAATTTAAAGGTTTTAATTAATATAAAAAATTAATTTGTAATTAATATAAAAATTTAAAGGTTTTAATTAACATAAAAATTCAATTTTTTTGTGAAAATGATTGATGGAATAATCAATCATCTGAAATGTAAAATGTAATAGTAAATATTCAAATACCTCATTTCTTAAAACTAAATGGTAATAAATTTGGACGTTATAACTAAATCTACCAAATGTATACTTCCTCCTCATTTTTGTCCAATCTTTTAAAATGTAAAATGTAATCATAAATATTGAGATACCTCAAAATTAAAAGGTATAATTTTTTTACGTTATAACTAAATATACTAAATGTAGACTTCCTCCTCATTTTTGGAAATGTAAAATATAAACCTTGATCAACATATTATGATTATTTGTATTTAATATAAAAATTCAAACATTTTAATTAATATAAAAATTCAAACATTTTGTGCAAATGATTGATGGAATAATCCAGCTTCTAAAATGTAAAAGGTAATCATAAATATTCAGATATCTCAGTTTCTGAAAACTAAAATAAAAGATTGGATGTAAAATGTAATCATAAATATGATTTCAGTCTGTGATGTATATTCATAATTCAGTAATGCATGCTTGGTAATGAGATAATATGATGTCAGCAGGTTTTAATGATTTCATGATTTATAGATTTATGAAGGAAGAAGGTCTCCCCTTATCGCATATTCTAGGTTCAGCAACTAGTAATCTCGATGATAAGCTGCCACTCTTCTATGAGTAAATATGAACCAAGATGTAATGATACTAATGAATTCTACTGATGTAGAGGCCATATAGTTGATGAAGTCGTTGCCTTCAAATTATTGAATCATGTATCCTTGGAAGAACCTGGCATGATTGGAAATCAATGTCCAAAAAAATGCATTGGGACTTTGACGACACCACAAGGGGATGCGGTTTGGTAGCAAGATCCATTTGGACTTACCTTAATTTCTAAAAACTAAAAGGTACAAAATTTGGACGTTATATGCTATATACAGGGAACCGACCACTGACATATGTACTCTAAGCTGGAGACCGACTTGCTACAACCTGGATCGCCATAATTTGTTTCCAATGTATTTAATATACCAACGACTCTGACTTGGTTCATAATTTTCCACGTCTCTCTTTATGCACATTACAATGGTGTCGTCGAAAATACTAGTTAGGCTAGCGGAAGTAGATTACCATTTCACCTTTCACTTGTGGAGCGCAAGGATGTGTTTATGCATTCAATTTCAATGTTGTAGGTGATATATTGTAACGTGGTGGGATATTACATTCAACTGTAGAGTGCCCTCCTCTTTCTTTCGGCAGGTAAAGTGAACGAGCAGGTTAACCCTTAGAATGTAACCTAGGATTACCGACTGGGATTATTGGTTGGGATCATGGGCCGAGCTACAACTACTCGACTTGGCTCATTGACTTGGATTGTATACTGGAAGTGGTTCATTGGCTTGGATTGCATACTTGAAGCGGGGAAGGGAAGAGGGAGAGGAGCTCCACCCCCTTGGCCTCCAAAGAGCCACCGCATACTGGTGGCGTGATTCTAAGTTGCGGCGGCTCTTTGGCGGTCAAGGGGGTAGAGCTCCGCTCCCTCTTCCCTTCTCTGCTTCAAATATGCAATTCACGCCACCAGTATGGAGAGGCTCTTTGGCGACCAAGGGAGAGCTCCCTCTTCCCTTCCCCCCGCTTCTTCCGACCAGTACGCAATATAAGCCAATGAACCACTTAGAGTATGCAATCCATGCCAATGAACCAAGTGGGATATTCCATTCAACTATAGAGTTCCCTCCTCTTTCTTTCGACAGGTATCGCGAACGAGCAGGTTAATCCTTAGAATGTAACCTAGGATTACTCGCTGAGATTATTGGTTGGGATCATGGGTTGGGCTACAACTACTCGACTTGGTTCATTGGCTTGGATTGCATAATCGAAGTGGGGAATGGAAGAGGGAGCGGAGCTTCGCTCCCTTGGCCTCCAAAGAGTTTCCCCATACTGGTGGCGCGATTCTCAGAATCGCCCCACCAGTATGGGGCGGCTCTTTGGCAACCAAGGGAGTAGAGCTCCACTCCGTCCTCCCTCTTCCTGTTCAGTCCAATCTAGATTAGACTAGTCTTTTATAAGTTGAATTGCATCCCTCTGATTTGCCAACTACAAGACATTTTCATGCGCCTTATAGTAAACAACGCTTTCACACCCATCTCTCATGTTTCTTGCAGTCCTCGGTAATAGGTATAAATAATTTCTTGTCTTAAAAGTCACAGGTATAATCATAACTACTTACATCCCTAAATTCTAAGTAAAAGGTATAATGCAGATCACAAAAAGTGAGGAAGGCCCGTACTATAATGTATCTACATTCAAGTGAATTGAGAAAACCCAGTGCTTCAGGACCATGGCAGATAGCAAGATGAGCCAAAGCCTGATTAGTTTAAAGGTCTAAACCAACTGAACCGAAAGGTGACTCCATGTAAGCCAAGGCCCATTGAACAGTGAAGGTAGCTACCTATCTTCAGTCTGTAGTTAGCACCTGTACTCATTCCTAGCATGATAGCTTGGCTATGGCATGGAGAGTATGCAAGTACTTTAAGAAGTCCATGGGGCTCCTAATTCCAAGAGGACCATCAGTCGAGTATCATTAGTCTTAAATGGCTATGGGTTATCCTTTAGGGTGTTAGCTTTCTCAACTCACTCTGGTTTAATATTTGGTGTTGGCCAAACCCAATTCTCCTCCTGATCAGGAATGCAAAACCGAACATTAAGAGTTTTACTAGTAGGTCCGCTCCTTAGTTAGAGATTCCTTCACCTTATGTGAATATCTCCTTTCCTTCTCATAAGGGGATATTTATTATATGGTCTATCGTAATAGTTATCCATAAGAGCCCCGGTAAACCTCTAGTGGGCTTGGATGCATTTGGCTTCTATGGGACCCCATCTTAAGGGGAATAAGGTGGTTGACATGGGACCTCTTATTCGTATCACATTTCTGGGGAGACATAAAGTAAGGATGATTAGATCAAAGCCCAACATGAAGGGAAGGAAATATAGGATGTGCACTTATATGATCTATTCCAGTTGAGTGGGTATAGATGTCGACGAGGTAACAAAGTCAAGATATTATGGATCTATTGGGGTTCATATCGAATAGAGCATGGGATTTACTATGGCCCTAGGTTTTACCACTAGATTCCACCAGGTATAGGCCATTACATATATTCATTTTTATTACTTAAGACCCCAAGAATTAAGCTATCTAAGTCTTTTTTCTTGAAGCAAGAAGGGAGATTAGCAATATAGGACTCAACCTTCCTTTAAAAGGCCCTGCTTTATGGGCCCCAAAGTGTGGACACGGTAATTGAGTAAAATAAAATTTCAATAAAATACAAATACACTATAAAGTTTAAAAACAAAAACAAAATACAGTATAACTTAAACCTCCTTATTATCTGGCTCGACTTGGATATTCCTTATGAAGCCACCTTCTGGTTCGATTATGTTACCACATATGTAATAATGGAAGATATTAAAATGAGAATGATTTATTTCCATAATTTTTAATGTACTTTGTTGCAATTGATTTGGACTAACGAAAATATGCAATGTTTGCAACAAAAAGAGTTGATGTAGGAGAGTAAATATGCAACAAAGGAACACCAAGATGGGTATCAATTAAATGGAGGAGTTGTTGCAATAAAATAAAATGAAAATGAGGTGATGCTTAGTTACAAAACATTAGTGGTGTGCATTAAGATAATAGTAATGGTGCAAGAGCAAGAGGATGGGGCACGCAATACGCATCATTGATATGGAGTAATTTAAGGTAACCATCCACATTGAAACATATCTATAGTAGTTCTTAGAGGTGGAATAGTTGTAGTAAGTAGTATAAGAGATTGATGATGATAGCCATGAAGGCAAGCCAAGTAGAGAAGATTTTAAAACTGAGCAAAAATGTGAGGAGTTACTTATAGTGGTAGAGTGCACAAGTGTAAATTACAAAAGAAAGAATAAAGATTCAAAAGTTGGAAGAATCATGAGTTTTTCATAGTGCGAAAGAGATGAAAAAAAAATGAATAAAAAGATGAGTTTTCCATAATGTTAGCTAAATAAAAATATTTATTACATTCAATAACAAAATAATTACCCCATGGTATATATTATTACGTTCAATAACAAAATAATTGGTATATATTGTTATAGTCCTTGACATTGAGCAACAATGGCCCTGCTATGTCAATTATCTATATCAATATTAATTTTGTAAACTACTCTTGTTTGTTTTTTTTTTAGTTAAATCTTGATTACAATTAAATAATAAAAATTTCATATATAAGAGCAAAAATTGTAATAATTATACTTCCTAATTTACAATTTCTCAACCACAAAAACATAAAAACAAAATATAAAATATGTAATTGTAATAAAAACCATGGTTTTTCTCTATTTACTATATTTTGTGACAATAATGAACATGGCATCATGGGAAAGAACATAAAAACAAAATTTAAAATATGTAATTGTAATAAAAACCATTTCTTTCCTCTATTTACTATATTTTGTGAAAATAATGAACATGGCATCTTTGGTAAGAAGCCATTCTGTCTATTCACAAAAATAAACACATTGAATAAGTTGAATTGGCTATTTGCATTCATTGGGTAAATATAATTCGACATGAATAGAAACTATGAAATAAGTTGAATAAATGCAAATGTAATAAAAACCATGGCTTTGCTCTATTTACTATATTTTATGACAATAAGGAACATGGCATCATTAGCAATAAGCCATTATGTCTATTCACAAAAATAAATGCATTGAATAAGTTGAATAGGTCATTTGCATTCATTGGATAAAAATAATTCCACATGAATATAGATCATGAAAAAAGTTGAATAAATGCATTGAATAATTTGAATTGGTTAATTACATTCATTTATATTGACCAATTCAATTTAATGTAATATCGATTCAATTTTTTTTAATCGTAATGAAACACTTGTGCCGAAGATGTTAAAAGAGCTTACACCCCTATTAGGAGGGATGTTTGTCGAGGAGAACTTTGGGCATTTTGAAGACATAGAAGACCTAATGGAAGAGGACATTGATGTCCGTGAAGAAATCCAAGCTCAAAAAATTCCAATTTCAATGAAGATTTTGGCCTACATGACAGTGTTCGTTAGTTTCATGTCTTAGAGAAAATGTTAACTTTGATAACTTTTTTATAAGATATATTGGTAATGTTTTGACTTTCAAACTTTATTTTAGAAATAAAATTTCTATATATATTGTTTTTTATATGTTATTTACATATATATGGTAGTATTTCTTGAATTTATGTGAATGGTCACTTTTCGGAAAAATAATATAAAATGGTATCATTTTTATAAAAAATCTATAAAAATTCGTTAAATATGGCTTTAAATGTATTTATTTTCTCAAAAAAATTACAATTTTGTCAATAAAAATGTCTTGTTTTGTCCATAAAAATGTCTTATTTTAAATATAAAAATTGCAAAACGTATATGTTTTTCATTATAACTTGCTTCTAAATGTATGATATTTAGTTAAATTTCTTAAAAAAACACTTGAAAATATAAATTAAAAATATTTTACGACAAAGATTATTCAAATGCCCAAAAAAATGCCTCAAAATCATATTGTGTGATACTGGTATCAATCCTTTTTGAAACAAAGGTAATAATAGCTACTAAAATTAGGAGAGAGAAAAAAGAGAATTGTGTCGAGTTCTCGTTTCATAGTATAAGTGGTTCTAATTGCTAACTGATTGACTAATTGTTACAATTAGTTAACCTAAGTTATGAAGGTGCCTCCATTCATTATTTGATTACTTTTTGTCATTATTATGAACTAGAGCTAACACATGCACCTACAACCACTTCTGATGACATGTTTACTTTAATTAACTCCATCATAGCTACTTGGAGTTATGGATGCGCTACCTCCTTTAGTTGGACATGCAGTTACATGTGATGAGTCAGTTTCAGTTAGACTCTGCCATCTATTGCACTCCATTCAGTTAGGACTTAGTGTGAGAGCCGATTACTGATTAGCTTGGTGGTTAACTATGTGTCCTAACTATGACTAACATTCAGTTAAGCTACACATATCCATGCAATTCGAATGACCTCCTTGAGTATTCAAATTGTCTTGGCATTCATGCACCTTCCATGACCATTGTATTGTATTACTCATTCTTTATTGATTATACAGAGCTACTACTCCTATTGCAACACCATTATGCCATTTTCATGCTTAATTTTCTGAAATATCTTATGATACTGTGTTTTAGTCCCTAGATTACTGTGACAGATTAATATGGTATCAGATCTCATGGTGAGACAAAGCTCCTTCTCTTCAAAAACATGGTTTTTTATGGATCTTGCATGAAAAATTAAGCAAAAGATCAAATTCCAGCACTGCACCAGAAACTGAAGGTTTACCACTTAATACCCCAAGTTAAGGAATTTTTGATCAAGCTTGCTTGATCAATTATGCTGGGTGTGATGAAAACCTGAAATGTGTAGGATTTTTGACATTACGGTGATTTCTTGTGTTTATGCAGGTACAACTTCGAATGGACTCATTAGTCCCTCGATGTTCCTGATTCATTTGAGCACATTCATTTTCTTGTAAAGAGGAATATTTCTCCAGACATATTCATTGAGTTTGGACTCATAGGTTCTCATGCACAATCTCAGGATGATGCTGCATAGAAGAACAAAAAATTTATTGATTTACTACTTAGTTTGAAGGGGGGTAATTTTCCCATGAGGTTTTCCCTGTTTCCTTGGTTATATTAAATAGTTACTTTATTGTATAGGGTTACCTATGGCTCTTGTTTCCAAGGCCCTATCATTTCATGTTTTTTTACTCCTCGTGAGTATAGCTTAAGGGGGGTGGTGTTGGAGTCATTTACCCAACATGCACACTTATTTGGTTAATTTTGTCCTATTTACACACTATCCTAAGTTTAATTGACTTACTTGGCATTATATGAGCACACTATGACATCAGAATGAGCTCACCCACGCCCTCCTTCAGTCAAGGAGGCCAACTAAGCCTTCTCTTTTAGTCAGGGAGGCTAACTAGGCTTCCTCCTTCAAACAAGGAGCATTTCTGGGATGATATAAGTGTCATAAATGCACCTAATTGCTAACTGATTGTTGGAATTAGTTAACCTGAGTTGTGAAGGTGCCTCCATTCATTATTTAATTATTTTTTGTCATTATTTATGAACCTGAGTTAACACATGCACCTACAACAACTTCTGATGACATGTTTACTTTAGTTAACTCCATCATAGCTACTTGGAGTTATGGATGCACTACCTCCTTCAGTTGGACATGCAGTTACATGTGATGAGTCACTTTCAGTTAGAATCAGTCATCTATTGCACTCCATTCAGTTAGGACTTAGTGTAAGAGTCAGTTATTGATTAGCTTGGTGGTTAACTATGTGTGCTGACTGTGGCTGACATTCAGTTAAGCTACACACATCCATGCAATTCGAATAAACTCCTTGAGTATTCGAATTGTCTTAGCATTCGTGCACCTTGCATGACCATTGTATTGTATTACTCATTCTTTATTGATTATACAGAGCTTCTACTCCTATTGCAACACCATTATGCCATTTTCATGCTTAATTTTCTGAAATCTCCTATGAGACTATGTTTTAGTCCCTAAATTAATGTGGCAGATTAATACTGTAGTCATAGAGAATGCCTTCAACTTATCCTGCCTATGGTCCTAAGCGGAAAGTAAGCTCCCAAATAGACCAATAACATCAATAGTAGCCACCGCCCAATTTCTTTTATCTTCAGAAGAAAAAAAATCACTCGGTTTTTTCCCCTGAACAATAGTTTCTTGCAAGAATACAACATCGAGATTGACCAGATCTAAAATACCTTGAAGGGAAAGTTGTTTTTGGAGACCCCCAAGTCTCGAAATGTTTATAGACGTACAGATCATTTCTTAACAAGGACTAGGGATTTAATTCCTCTAAGCGCCCTGGAGTAAGTGTTGGATGGGGAAGGAGTCGGTAAAGACAACAAATGAGGAGGATCCCTCATTTTTTCGCCATTACAGGTTTTGATAGGTGAAATTTCCGCTTTCGTTTCCCCCAAAAT
>LPNX011021374.1:20153-40153 GCA_001517045.1 Pseudotsuga menziesii | reverse complement strand
ATGATTAGATTGAGCATGTTCCATTAGGTGATATGGGGGACTTATGCATGGATGTTGGATATTAGATCTAGAATCTCCTAACACTCCATCTGATCCATTCATGGAAGCCAAAGCACGA
The DNA here is from genome assembly GCA_001517045.1 of Pseudotsuga menziesii. Lineage (NCBI taxonomy): Eukaryota > Viridiplantae > Streptophyta > Pinopsida > Pinales > Pinaceae > Pseudotsuga > Pseudotsuga menziesii. Next base: position 40,035 of record LPNX011021374.1, on the reverse strand, counting down.
GATGAGGTATATTGGGAACCCATCTGTGGAAAACCATGATAAGACTAGGCTATTTTCAACAGGTAATCTAGGTTTTTCACGCTAAGGGGGTCTCCTTCATTTCCAAGTAATATTATATATTCCTCGAAGTATCAGGGATTCACCAAAAAGGGAATGGTACTACCAAAATATTGTCGACATTCGTTGATTCAACTCTTTTTTTAGCCAAAAAATAAAATTTGAGACAGTAAAAAGGGCCTTCCAAGATCTAACCACTGGTCAGATAGGATATTTTCCCATACCTCCAACATAGAAAAGTTCACAATTCCATTAAAATGGCCATGAAGGTAGCATTGATGCACCTTGGGAGGATATTAAATGGTATTCTTTGCATAAAGTTGGGGGGGATTCTTCGGAATGTTGTATAGAACATTATTCAATTGACTTAGATAAGATCTCATGAGAAAAGGTAATTGCAAGAATCTAAAATAGTGAAATATGAGTTGCATTCCACCATAATTAGTTTGGGGAATTCATACAATGTTTCGTCATAAAAAACAAGTAAGTAAAGCAACCCCATACTCCTATATTTTCATCTAATTTATCTTGGTTTTGTTGTGCTAAAATAAAATTGTAGAATTTCATCCATGATTTTGTACTCCCTCTACACAACTCATTGAAATTTCTCTTACATCCTTTAATCCAAAGTCCCAAAATGGCTAAGAAGAAAACAACCTCTGCAAACTCATCCTCTCAATCCCTTTCTAGCTGATTTGATTTTTATGATGTCTCGTTGTCTGAAGGTCCATATTTTGTCAATGAATGGACCGCGGTAGCTACTTCTTGCGTAACTAAAGGTTCATCCCGAGATCTCATAGGGTCTACCCTTGAGAAATTTTACTCCCCAAAAGCCAAGAGTAGGTTATGGAAATCTGAATTGGCCCAATACTTAGTTCTTAATTTTTTTCCCTTTTTCAAGTTTGTTCAGTTATGTACTAACAATTTCAATCTTGATACTTCATTTCATCACCAATGATCTCTTAACAATCCTATTCCACATCTTAGCACTTTCCACCACCAAAATTGTGGGTACCTCCTCAATAGGGGAGGTTATATCCCTTGAATCTCAAGCCACCCACTACAGAAAGATGAATCCTTTTTAAAAATCCAATATTTTTTTCTCAATTTGGGTACAATCAAGAATAAGTAGAAACCCCCCTCACTCATTAGAAGTGGTTAATATTTCCACCATGTAATCAAGAGACCATTTTTTCTTTTACCTTGATACTAGGAAGAGAGTCTGACCAAGATATTGATGAAGGAATGGTGACCATGGTTGATGCATACAATTATGTTGGATCGCCCTAATACAATTATGTAGAAGCCATTTCCACAAGGATTAAGGTGCAATTAGAAGATTTCAAAAAAATTGGTATTTTTTAATACTATTCTTATCCCATCTACCTTATAACTTTCAATCAATCCCAATATTTTGAATCCCTAGGTGTTGAGAAAAATAATGGATATGTCCCCAATAGAATATATGATTGGATCACCTGGGTTAAGAAAGTGGAAGAAAAAGGGTCAGTTGGTCTTGTTGTGTGTCTGCATTTATGTACAAATCCTTCACCCTAATTACTATAATATAACATGAGCATATTCCTAATTAGATTTGGACTTATTCCATGGGTCGACTTGGCCAGCATAGTCGTATTCGGTCCAAGTGGCTGGATTTGCATTTCCTCCAGCTCCTCTGGTCTATTACGCACCACCAGCGCAACACACTCCAGCTGCAGCCCCGTCCCCTCTGGTTTCCATGGGACAGGTTTTCGCTCAGCAGAACCTTCCCAGCCAACCCACCCCCAACAACCAAAAAGGGAAGGGCAAGAAAAATCGAGGAAGGAACCGAGGTAATAATCAACCATAAGGAGGCGACTAACAACCTAACCCTCCCAACAACAACGATGCTAACCCACCGGTACAGGATCCCCAACATACTGATAGTCTGGGAAAGAACCCTCAGCTACATACTAATCATTCATGTGCTGTATGCCAAACCTATGGTCATTACACCCATATGTGCCCTCACATGGCTCATGTCCGATAACTTCTCCAAAATGAAGCTCAACACGATACCAATGTGGTGGCCTAGGCTCATCCCAACACAGNCCTACGTTGATGGTGCTCTAAAACCCCCTCCCACACCAAGGAATGGTTTCAACCACACACTTGGCCCCACATTATCCTGCATCTCCCGCCACATTATCCTACATCTCCCGCCACGACTCCACTTGCAGAGACTGGTGTCCATCACCTGATGACAACGCCAACCAAAGAAGTCAACCTCCAGACTCGACGCAACCAGTATGTATCCACCATGGAAACCATTGACCCATTAGTGAAATCTACTTCTAATACTTCCAGAATTCTCCTCCAATTACCTACACCCTCCATTGATGGGACGACTAGAGTTCCACGGTTTCCTATACGATGTATCACCAACAACGCGACTGATCGAGATGCCCTAAATTATAGCATCGTTGATGACTTGGACTAATCAACTACAACCATGTTTTCTCTAGAAGTGTTCAAAACTTTCCTGACATATCAAAAAGCGTTGTTATCTGAACTAGGTGCCATGGATCCCTCTGATTCTAGGTTGATCACGTTTGATCTAGATTAAGGAGAACCCAGAATGACATCCACCATCGCCTTCCAAGTTCTAGTCTCAATTCAAAATTTGGTCATACATTGATGAAGGGGAATCCACATGCGTTATGTTGACTCTTTTATAATAGAAACTTGGGTCCCCTACCCTCCAACCATCCACTATCGCCCTCCATGCCTATAATGGTCGCTCTACAAAGGCCCAGGGATTTCTTCTGAATGTTCCTATTTCATTAGCTGGTAAAATGGTTTTGATTGACATCAAGGTTATTAATGCTCAACTTGATTATAGCCTCCTCCTTGGACATAGTTACATGTATGCCATGAGAGCAATGGCATCCACCGTATTTCGACTCTTGATGTTTTTTCATGATGGAAAGATCGCGACGGTCGACCAGTTAACTTACTACGATCCACAGGGAGCGACCACACTGGAACACATTATTCCTACCATTAATACTGCCATTGAAAACGTGTCCATCCCTTCCTTATCTGTTGTGTGCCTGGGATTGTTAGCTGAAGCAGCTATGATGAACACCTTCCCATCTTTACCAGCCCCCCTACAATGACTGACACAACAGATTTTTATACTATCACATCTAGTACCATCCCGACCACATCACAACAGTAGTCATAACCCCAATCACTGTCACCCAGAAATTATTGGGGTTCGTTCCCAATTCACACGATTCCCTTCTTCTTTCCACCATCTGGTATCATGAGAAATCCTGTAATGGCTATTCTAAATTTACCTAATTTTACGTTGGGGATTCCTGTGTGGTACCTTGAACCACCTACCCCACCTCCGATGCCTTAGGTTGTGTTGACTCCCATCCAACCAATTAAGATGGAGTCACACTCTCCTCCAGGCCCATTTAACATGCCTTCCATCCCCAAACCTGCCCCTCCTCTCCCAAAGAAGGCTGGTGGCAATGCCACCAAAGTAACAAACGAGCTTCGCCCGACTCCACCTTACGCTTTGTGCGATGTCCATGGTAATGTAACCCAAAAATGTCCAAAGATACCTATCCTTTGCACACACATAGATGCTATGGATATAGCCGATGGTACTCCAGTGGTCATCATCCCAGCTCTGCCAACAGTCGAGAACAAGTATTTTAGGACCAACCATCCATGCACGATTTGCGGTTTGTACGACCACTATTCGCACCATTTCCCAGACTTGTTCGAGTATCGGTCTGTCCTTCATGACCTTTAGAAACAATCTTGTGATTCCGAAATCACTGTCATCGAGGAAATTCACTCTCCATATTCCTCCTTGAACATCACCACCATTTACACCATCTCTACTTCCAGTAGTACTTTCTCATCCTCGACCATGGAAGATCCACCTGATCTATCCCGATACCACTTTTGTGACAATGGAGATATTGTCACAACCACCACTAGTGTTACCCCATTTCACTTAGCCCATGGCGTGGAGTCGGTTCTTCCCATTGAATGAAATATTCCTCCCCCATGTACTTTGCGCCAACTGTAGAGTCTCCAAGGCAAGGCCAATTTCCTTCATCGGAGGGCCTATGCCTGAGTCGCTCATCATGCATCACTTGGGGAATACTTTTTATTTTTTGTTTTGCATCATTTTTACCATGAGTTGATGACCCCCTCCAGTAGTTTCTCCACATCTAGTTGTAGTGAGTCCATTGTAGAACTCCATCACATCATTTGCACGTGAGCGGGTGGATTCAACACATCCTCCCTACCCTATGCTATTGGTACCCCAATGGTGAAAACCTCGCTACACATCCACATACTTAACATCAACAAGGAGGATGTCCTCACCATATACTCATCATATCAAGGGTATCAAGGACCCTAACACAACCAAGGTGTGGGGGTGCCTAGACTTCTCCTAGGGTACCATGACCTCATTAAAAAAAAAAATGATAACACAATGGAGCATTTGGACTCTTTTAAGTTCTACACTTCTTCAACCCACCAAGTACTCTTTGTAGGGTACTAGGGCATAGCCTCTAGTACTAGGTAATCCAAAGAAACAACTAGGGAATGATAGAAACAACTTAGGGGAACTTAAATGATCTAAAGGGTGTACAGGGATTTTTTCATTGTCCTAAGGGATCCAACAGCTTCATACTTGGGATTGGACAAGTTCAAAAGGTCTCCTTTGAAATTAACAAACTTCTAATGCTGAAGGGCTCCTCAAGAGGAACCAAGATAGATCGACGCACACCTGTTGGAATCAATGACAATTTAGTCAACAATCTCCCCCTTTGTCATTGATGACAACTTCAAATATCCCCCTTAGAAAGAGCTTAATTTGTTCACAAATCTCCCCCTTTGAGTAACCTTCCTCTACCTTCATTGTTTAACTTTTTCTCCCCCTTTGGAATCAATGGAAAAGGGTACTCCTTGTAGTATTACTGCTCCCCCTGTCATGCTGATGTGTTGTTGAAGATGGATCAATTCAATTGAGAGATAGTATGACTCCCAATTTTTCTTGGAGGTACTCAAAAGTCTCTCTTGGGAGAGGCTTCATAAAGATTCCTGCAATCTGTTCTTTTTTCCCAATATATTCCAAATTGATATTCTTTTATGTGACTTGTTCCTGAAGTAAGTGAAACTTGATAGGAATGTGCTTGGTCTTGGAGTGAATGAATGGATTCTTGGATATACTAATGAAACTGGTATTGTCACATAGAATTGGAAGTGGCTCATAACATTTCACATGTATGTCTTGCGGTGTTTGCTTCATCCAAATAATCTGAATACAATAAGTTGTTGTTGCTATATATTCTGCTTCGACGGTTGATAAGGACACTGAAGACTATTGTTTTCTCGACCAAGATACTAGACAATTTCCTAGAAAGAATGTTGTTCCACTGGTGCTTCTTCTGTCATCAACACATCCTTCCCAATCTACGTCTAAATAAGTTATCAATGTTAGCTCATTTCCTTTTGGATACCAAAGTCCAAAGTCCATAGTCCCTTTGAGATATCAAAAGATCCTTTTAACTGCTATAATGTGAGTTTCCTTTGGAGAAGCTTGGAATCTTCCAACTTGTCCAATGACCTGCATGACATCTGGTATTGAGGCTATTACATATAGAATACTACCAATCATTGATGTATAGATCCTTTGATCAACTTCTTTAGATTCATCTTCCTTGTTGAGCTTACAATCGATGATCATAGGAGTACTCACAGGTTTACAATCTTCCATATGGAATTTCTTTAACCTTTCCTTGATGTATTTTGTATGATAAATAAAACTACCTTATGTTCATTGAAATATCTGAATACCCAAGAAGAAGTTTAATTCACTGAGCAATGACATTTCAAACTCTTTCTACATGTCCTTAGAAAATTGTTGACTCAGTGAATCATCATCACTTCCAAACATGATGTCATCAACATATACTTCAATGATGAGTATGATGTCTTCGTCATGTTTGATGTACAAATTTCAATTTGCACTTCCCCTCTTAAAGTTTTGTTGTTGCAAGTACCTGTCCAATATGGAGTACCAAGCTCTACGAGATTGCTTTAGCCCATATAAATCCATTTCGAGTCTGCATACACAGTCCTTGTTTTTTGAAAGTTGAAATCCTTCTGGTTGTTTGATGTAATATTCTTCTTCTAATTCCCCATTTAGAAAAGGTTATTTTACATCCATCTAATACACATTGATGTCTTTGGAGCAAGCATACACCGATATCATTCTGATAGATTCCGTTCTGGCTAATGGTGCAAATGTTTCTTCAAATTATATTCCTTTGATATGAGTATAGCCTTTACAAACCAATCATGCCTTGTTTCTGATCACCTGGCCATCTTCATTTGTTTTGTTTTTGAAAACCCAGTTTGTGCCGATCACATTCTTACTGCTTGGTCTAGTAACAAGTTCCCATGTTTCATTCTTCTCAATTTGATCTAATTCTTCTTCCATTTCTTTGACCCACTGCTCGTCTGTATTGGCCTCTGCAAAAGTTCATGGTTCAGTTGTAGACAATAGAGAGAAATGTACCTGCTCATTTCTTCTGGATAGTCTTCTTCTAGTTCCTATTCTGACATCCTTATCACCAATGATTTGATCTAATGGATGATTCTTATGGCACCTATTCTTAGTTATATGTTGATCCTTCTTTTCTTCTTGTTCCATAGTTGGCTAATTCTATTCTTCATCTTCCAAGAGTTGTTCTTCCATTTTAATTTTCTTCATTTCCTTATGATCATAAACTTCCTCTTCTTCATCGTCTGATTCTTCTGAGTCTTCTATGGATGATGTTAGTATGCCCTCATCTATTTTCATGTTGATGCTTTTGATCAACTTGTTTAATCTCAAATTGTATCATTTGTAAGCTTTCCTCCTGGATCAATATCCAACGAATATGCCCTCGTCTACTTGAGAGTCAAATTTTCCAATATTCTTATCTTCTCTTTTGATGTAGCACTTGCTTCCAAAGATTCTGAAGTGTCGTATATTTGCTGCTCTTCCTGTCCATAGCTCATAGGGAGTTTTATAATTTTTTATTATGAGTAATCATGTGTTCAAGATGTGTATTGTTGTATGAATTGCGTGTCCCCAAAATTTGTCATTCAACTTGGATTCATTCAACATGGTTTGAGCCATCTCTATTACTGATCTATTATTTCTTTCAACAAATCCATTTTGCTGAGGTGTTTTGGCTACTGAAAAATGGCTATTTATTCCATGCTCTTCTGTCTTGAAATGTAATCTTGTTTGTTTTCCATGTTGAAATTGTTCACATGTACAGAGTTAGCAGGATTTGTAACTTTCAGCATATTCCAAACTTCTTGGTTTTTGTATATCTTGACCAAATTGTCAAAATGTATATGCCCCATTCTTCTGTTCCAAATTCAACTTTCATCTTCTTTTTCCAAGTGACATTTCTTGGACTCAATCTTATCCAACATGTATATGTTGTTTGGGGTCCCGGTGGTTGTGGATACTAACTTTCTCGATCCTAGCTTCCTTATTCTGCATCCTTTTGAGTTGAAGAGGAGTTCATGTCCTTGATCACACATCTGACTGACGCTTAGTATATTATGCTTCATGTTGTCTACAATCAAGACATTTTCATCAAGGAAATTTTTGCTTCCAAGCTTCACTATGCCTTTCCCCAATACTTTTGTTGAATTGTTATTTTTGAAAGAGACAGATCCTTTGTCCTTCTTAATATTAACAAAATCATTTTTGTTACCTGTCATATGCTTGGAGCAACTTCTATAAGCATACCATTCACTAGAGTTTTTTTTATGAGCTTGAAGAGCAATTCCACATTTGTAGTTGTCCTTGTGTTTAATCCATACCTTGTTGGACATTTCCTCATTTCTTACTATAGGTATCTTCAATCTGAAATATTTGGCTATATGTCCAAAGTTGTTACGCTTGTAACATTCTACTTCTGATATCAAGGGACCAAACTTGTTACTATACTATGGTCGTCTTAGGCTTGCAGGGTTATTCCTTGTTTCAAAGTTTCTTCTTTGAAAACAGTTTCCAACTTTGTGTCCAAATCTTCCACATGTAAAGAAATGCCCATAAAATAAGTATCCATACCTAGGAACATATGAAGGAGGTGATTTTCTGAGATTTGGTCTTTCTGTTGGCCTTCCTTTTGATAAGGGTTGTTCTAGTTTACATTCAATCTCTTCTTCATTTATGGAGTCCTTGACAACTTCTGCATAACTTCTTGGATTCTCTTTATTACCTGTCCTCATTCGGCTTGAGGCCTCATTGGTATTCTAGTTGTATCCTATACTGGTCTTGTCTAAGAATGGCTTTTGATTGCTGATGATTTGTTCTAGAATCTTGGAGTTGTTCTTATAGCTAGGGTTTTACCCCTAGCTTGTGCGAATGAGCACCTACTAAGGAGAAGTGACTCCTTAGTAGCAGTTTAGTAAAATGTAAATAAAAATGCTAAACAGAAAAACGAACTACTCTAAATATATGCATGAAACAAAACAACAAAATGTAAAGAATGGTTTTTATATTGATATTACCTCCGATGTGAAGGTTGGTGAAGCTCTTTGCAGTGATCCAAGATGGTTGCTCCAAGCTCCAGCCTACTCGTTCTCCTTCTCCGATGGTGGAAATGGGCCAAAAGGGGCTCTCAATGGTGAAAGTAGCTCAAGGGTGAGCTAGGGATTCCAGAGTTGTTTTGGCAGAGTAAGGATGCTTATGATTGTGGATGTGAAATAAGGGGTCTCCATCACCTATTTATAGTTTTTTAGTGGTGGAGTGCTGGCCCATGGTTTTGGAAACCATATGGTTTAGGGCAGCTGTTTAGGGTTTTTTCCTCCTTTTCCTCATTATTTTATATTTTTTCTTCCCTTTTGGGGATTTTTTCTATTTTAGAGGAATTTTGGATATTTTTGGAGGAAAAAGGGGTTTTTTGGCCTTTTGGAGGCATTTTAGGCCTTTTGGAGGCTTTTTAGACGGTTTTATGGCCTTTTGGAGGCATTTTAGGTATTTTGGAGGCTTTTTAGACGGTTTTATGGCTCATTTGTGCGGATTTTACGAGCCCAGGACAGTTCATGCTCGTGGTTGCTTTCAATTTTAAGGAGTCTGAAAGCAATAAGAAGACTCTGAAGTGATAGAATGGTACTGTCGTGCAGATTTTACGAGCCCAGGACAGTTCATGCTCGTGGTTGCTTTCAATTTTAAGGAGTCTGAAAGCAATAAGAAGACTCTGAAGTGATAGAATGGTACTGTCGTGCAGATTTTACGAGCCCAGGACAGTTCATGCTCGTGGGTGCTTTCAATTTTAAGGAGTCTAAAAGAAATAAGAAGACTCTGAAGTAATGGAATGGTACTGTCGTGTGGATTTAACGAGCCCAGGACAGTTCATGCTCGTGGGTGCTTTCAATTTTAAGGAGTCTGAAAGCAATAAGAAGACTCTGAAGTAATGGAATGGTATTGTCGTGTGGTTTTTACGAGCCCAGGACAGTTCATGCTCGTGGTTGCTTTCAATTTTAAGGAGTTTGAAAGCAATAAGAAGACTCTGAAGTGAGGGATAAAAGTATACCGAACAGAATGAATGGCCAGGCAAGGAGGAAGTGTTCAATCAAGGAACATTTATGATGACCAGGAACAAGGGTGAGGGGGAACACTGGTGGGCCTCCTTGCGGGGAGAATGAATGGTGGCAAAATAACGAAACATTTGCAGTATGACAGGAGTGGAGGGCTCATGTGAAAAGTGTGGAACAATCTGATGGCGGCCGATGTGGCACGCAAATCGAGGTAGCAAGGTGTCGGGACACAATGTTGAAATTGTACCAAGTGAGAGCGAGAAATGATCTCAAGCGTCATCACGAGCTCGGAAAAATGAATCCGGCAATATAAAAAGTGTGAAAAACGAAGAACGGTCGAAGTGGCACGTAAACCGGGGCGACTAGCGGTGTCTAAAAAATGGGCGAAAAAATGACGTAGAAAAAATAACGCAACGAGGTGACCATCGTGGCGACCTCGTCGTGCTGATTTCAATGGTGGAAACGGTGCGGAAAACAGACTCCGTATGGGTTCAGAATGGCCAAAACAAGAAAAAAGTCAACAGACTATAAATAATAAGTGGGCCCAACATGACAAGTGTCATTTGTACTATTTGACTTTGACTAGTGATCAGAGTGGACCAGAGCTGAGGTGGCATTTCTGGACGATCCGACCGGCCGATTTCATATTCGGGAGATACAGGTATTCTGTCAAACTCATACCTGCATTGTCATTGGGTTCGGGGGGGTAGTGGGTCCCAGGGTACTCTTTGTACGGTCCACGTGGGGTGGACCGCAGGTTAGCAGGTCGGAACCACGGTCAGGGACCGCAGCTGTAGGCTCGACAGCCGTGGTTAGGGACCATGACTGTAGGCTCGACAGCTACGGTTAGGGACCATGACTGTAGGCCTGATAGCTGCGGTCAGAAACTGCAGGTTTAGGCCCAACAGCCATGGTTAGGAACCACGAATGTAGGCCTAACAGCTGTGGTTGGAAACTGCGGCAGGGAACCCTAAAGCCGCGGTTTTGGACCGAGCTATTCAGGTTTTTGGTTGGGGGAAGGGTGATTACTATTTGTTTGACATGAGTCTGATGAGTCTACTTTGTGTGATTGACAAGATGCCGCAGGTGCTATGGAGAGAGTGGGAGATACCAGATGAGATTATGGCCATCGTCCGAGAGGACCGCTGGGTACGATCGATGCTGGGGCTATTCGGACTGCTGAAGTTCGCCTAGGTACCTATGATGCGGTCAGTAGCATTGCTGCTGAACCGACTGGTTGGTTTCTGGGAGCCAGACATACAGGCTTTCTGAGTGCAGGGTGAGAGGGTGGACCTCACCCTGACTGATGTATACTTCCTGACGGGGTTGCCTTATCTGGGTAGGGTGGTAGACACGCAGCCGCGGGTATCTGCAGACATAGATATGGATGACATGCTGGAGCGGTTCTGTGGTCCAGAGGCTCGGGTGCATAGAAATGCACTTCTGGTGAGAGATCTACAGGAGCTAGCAGTGCGGGCCATGGCAACATGCGTGGTGCGCGTCTTGGGATCCCAGTCACCGGAGAAGGTGTCTGGGGGTCAGATGCAGCTGGTGGAGCGCGTACTGGCCGGTGTTTATTATGCGTGGGGCCAGATGTTCCTGACCTGCGTGCAGTGGCAGCTGACAGCAGTGAAGGAATATGGCAAGGGGTTTTGCTATGGTTCCTTTTTATGCGCATTTTTTATGGAGAGGGTACCTACACTGCGGCCGAGGGTGCCGATCAGAGCAGGAGGCTTGAGGGAGCCGCAGATGGTGCGGTGGGGCGAGATGATGCACCGCCGTGGGGGCGGCGATGTTGGGAGGTACTTTACACAGGAGTTGTACCTGCAGTGGCTCCAGATACCATTGACACTGGATGATTATCCATATAGAGATATGGATTACACAGGAGATCAAGAGGCACCACGACCGCTTGGACAGGCATGGGGAACAGATGGTACGTATGGTTTGATTGCATTGTCAAGTTTTATATATGATAGTTGATTGATATATTGTTACTGACAAATGGGTGATCTGCAGATGTGGGCCCGAGGACGCCACCAGGGCATGTGGCACGGAGGGGGATTGTGGCTGTTCCAGCTCTGCCTGGGCAGGGGGAGGTGCGTCGCTGGGATGCCGAGGGGACACTAGAGTCTGTACGGGCGCTACTAGACCGATTGCTGGTGGGGGTGACTGATGAGGGGTGGCGGGACATCGATCCGGACGTGATTCAGGATTGCATGAGGGCACCCCGCGACTTCAGATCTATTGCGATCCGGGTGGCTATCTTGGCAGATAGGGCACGGGCACCGGAGCCCAGACGGGATGAGGATTTGCCGGAGGAGGAGCGAGGGGAGGATTCAGAGGCAGCAGATACCGGCAGTGACGCGGGGTACAACTCTCATTAGGGAGTGCAGGGGACTCCCCCCGAGTTTTGTAGCTATGGCGTGTATTTTACGAGTTGTAGGGATGTACAGGCATTTTTTGTATAGTTGAGTACAGGGGTACTCAGGGCATGTATAGCACCGTGACATGGATGTTTTTGTTGATGTATATATATATATGCACATGGATGCACCTTTTTGTGATGTTGTCTTAGTGGTACGCACATGGATGCACTTTATGATGTGTTATATGTTTGATTAGGCACGTGGATGCCCCTATGGATACAAATGTGGTTTGATGGTTTTATGTATATGGATGCAAATGTTGATGCAAGGCAATCTTTTTGGGTTTTTATATATTTGGATGAGATACTATGGGATAATGATGCATGATGGAGGTGCTACATGGTGTGATTGATATGCCAATCTAGAATGTTATTGGCCATTTGATCTACGACACTATTGTAAGCTCTTGGGACATGTGTGAATGTGATGGATTCAAACTGTCGGCTGAGTTGTTTTGTACGTAGGAATTTTCTAAATAGGCAAGGATCATGCACCTGGTAGCAGTTGTTGAGCTAGGAGACAAGTAGCTGGGAGTCCAGAAACACATGAAGGTGACATATGCCCATCTGGAGGGTAGCAGTCAGGAGACCGGTCACAGCATCATACTCCGCCTGGTTATTGGTAGCGGCGCCTATACATATTCCGTCAAGTTGAATCAGTTCGTTGGAAGGGGAATATAAGACCCATGCTGAAGAAGCCAGGTTGGGAGACCAGCGGCTTGCGCCATCAGCAAAGCCAGTGTAACGAGGTGGAAGATGGTCCATCTGTGGGCATGCAAAAAGAATGATGAATGTACAATGCAGACCAATGAGGTCGTGGTTTCAGTTATGGGTAAAAGCGTTTAAGATACAACCCATTACGGGGATTGCGTAAAGGGTGGCCTTCAGAATCGGCTAAAATGTATGCCCCCTTGCCGAGGCAAGTCTGCACAATGTAAGGGCCTTGCCACATGGATTCAAACTTTCCTTTACCGGTTTTGTCGTGGGCTTGGTCATAGGCGAGGACGAGGTCCCCTTCGTGGAAAGTTCAAGGGTGGACATGTTTGTCATAACTGGCTTTGGAGCGGTTTTTGGCCGCTTCGATGTTCTGGAGAGTGGCACGACGATCTTCATCTGCTTGTTCGAGGGATAGCAAACGTTGCTCAAGGGGGGAGGTATCGGGGAGAAGCTCAACGACGATATGTAAGGCAGGTATCTGACACTCGATGGGGAGGACAGACTCTACACCATGAACTAAATGAAACGGGGTAAAACTAGTGGCGGTCTTGGTGGAGGTACGGTAAGCCCATAAGGCAGGGAAAAGCATATGGTGCCAATTGGACTTATGCCGGTCAACAGTGCGTTGGAGTATGGTTTTTAGGATTTTGTTAACAGCTTCTACTTGACCGTTCCCTTGAGGGTAGTAAGCAGAGGAAAATTGGTGTTCAAACTTGAGGAGGGTGGATAACTCGCGCCACACGGGATCTTCAAAGTGTGATCCATGGTCTGAGACCAACTTTTTAGGGACCCCGAATTGAGTGATAACATGGTTAAAAAATAAACGGGCAGCAGTGTCAGCGGTACAGTTGAAGGTGGACATGGCTTCCGCCCATTTGCTGAAGTAATCGACGGCGACAATGATATACTTATGGCCATTCGCATATGGGGGTCGACACTCCATGAAGTCGATGGCCCACTTAAAAAAGGGACCGACGGTGACGACTGGGTGTAAAGGAGCAGGTGGTGTCCGGGCCTTAGGGGCAAAAAGTTGGCAGTTATGGCAATGCTTGACCGCAGTGATGCAGTCTGTGAAAAGTGTGGGCCAGAAGTATCCGGCGCGGATGACCTTTTGGGTAGTGGCCATCCCTGAGAAATGGCCGCCGCAGGCACCGCTATGACAATCATTAAGGACGTGCTTAGCTTCCTCATGTGTAAGGCAACGACGAAGAATTGTGTCGACCCCTCGCCGGTAAAGGACATCTCCTAAGAGGAGGTAGCGAGAGGCCTGGTGACGGATACGAAAACGTCCATTATGAGTGACTGTGGGTCAGAAATTATGCGTGTGTAAGTATAACAAGATATCACCCTACCATGGGTCATCAGACGAGATAGTGAACAAGTGATTGTCGGGTAACTCATCGGAGATGGGTGGGGCCGGGAGAAAGGAAGGGAGATCAGTGATAAGCTGGGCAAGCGCAAGGGCTTTAGTGCTCTTAGGTGTTCGGAATGTGAGGTCATATTCTTGGAGGATAATGACCCATTTAGCCACACGACCTTGCAGGAGCCGCCGGTTTAAGAGATATAAGATGGGGTTGGAGTTGGCGACGACTGTGGTATGACTAAGTAAAATGTAGTGTCGTAATTTTTGGACGGAAAAGACCACTGCTAGGGCTAGTCTCTCCTCATATGGGTAACATAGGGGTGGGCCGGACAAGGTCTGGCTGACGTAGTAAATGGCATGCTCTTGGTGTGAGGTGTCTTCTTGAACCAAGACTCCGGACACAGCATGCTCGGAAGCTGAGACGTAGAGAATGAAATCCTGAGAAAAATCCGAAGGGGAGATCAAGGGGGCTTGTGTGAGAGCTTTCTTGAGGGCTTCGAATGCAGCTTCTGCTTGCTCGTCCCAGACAAAGGGGATGTGGGTATGGAGTAGGCGCAAGAAACCGTGAACTGTTGTGGCGTAATCAAGAACGAAGCGTCGAAGGAAATTGGATCGCCCTTGCAAGCTTTGGAGTTGCCGGAGCGTGCGAGGAGAGGGAAGGTCTAAGATGGCTTGGACTTTCAGGGGATCAACAGTAATTCCTTTCTGGGAAACAATGAAACCCAACAATCGGCCTGCCGGAATGCAAAAGACACACTTGTGTGGGTTCAAGCGGATCTGATATTTGCGACAACGCAGAAAAACTTGCCGAAGGTCGTTAAGGTGGTCTGATCGTTTTCGGGAACGAGCTGTAAGGTCATCAAGGTAGATGAGCAGGATATGGACCAAATCATGAAAGTAATAGGTCATGGCCCGCTGGAATGTGGCCCCAGCATTTTTTAGGCCAAAAGGCATGACACGATAGGCGAAGGTGCCCCATGGGGTAGTAAAGGCAGTTTTGTACTGGTCTTCCTTTCGGATTTGGATCTGATTGTATCCGGAAAAACCGTCCATGAACGAGAGGACTGCATGCCCTGCACATGCATCAATGAGCTGGTCAATAAATGGCGTGGGGAAATTGTCTTTGGGACAGGCGCGGTTTAAATCTCGGAAGTTAGTGCATACTCTAATGGTGCCTTGTTTTTTGTTAACGGGAACAGGGTTTGAAACCCAGGTGATATAGGCAATAGGATAAATGAAGCCTGCCTTGTGAAGTTTCTCAATCTCTACTTTGACAGCTAGGAGTTTTGAGGGATGAATGGGACGCTGCTTCTGACGAACGGGGCTTACATCAGGCCATGTGTCAATGTGGTGCTCTATAATGGCAGGGTTAAGACTGAGCATTTCGGTATAGGACCAGGCAAAGACATCATGGAATTCTCTGAAGAGTTTTTTGTATTCCTCAATCTCTTGCTCACTGCAAGAGGCTCCTAAAGTGATGAGTTCGGGGGAGCTTCCTGGGGCAGCGATATCAATTTGGATGACAGGTGAGATGTTGGCCATATTACCCTCCTCGAAGGCGTCAGGAGCAGGAATAGGGTCCTTGAACCAGTCGACCTTGGGGGGAAGGAAGTCTTTGGATTCAACTGCAAATTGGGTAGCAGTGTTAGAAGAGGATTCATCTGGGAGAAAGTAGGAACGATGGTGCATGTCATCCCAGGGATACTCCGGGGCAGTGAGAGCCTCGAGGATCTCCTCATCAGTGTGGAAAGTTTGTGTCATCAAATCGGTTGACGAGGGAGTAGCAGCGGAAGAGATCATATAAATGGTATTAACCTCTCCGGAAGGGGGAGAACGTGGGGGGTGGATCTCCTCAATGGTGGGTGGTGCGGTCTCAAGATCCAGATTGTTCATCTCAAAGAGAGCTGCTCTGTAATCGAGGAGATCAGGACAGTGATTTGTGTAATGCCCGTAAATACCGCATATGGAACAGGGGTGGTTAGTGCGCAGGGATTTGTCGCGAGGCTTGGGGGTTGGATCAAGGTGGACAACTGGGATAGTGGGGTCGTCGTCAAGCAGTTCCATGTGTTCTTGTAATGCCGGTAACTGAGGACATTGGTGAGTCGCATGGCCCAACTCATCGCACAACGGGCATTTGGGAGGAGCACGAAACACAGGGGGGTTTTTGACTGTCTTGGGAGGTGGGACAGCAGAGTAAGGTTGGGGGCCTCTGCCCCCAGTTGGTTTGGTAACAGGAGGGGGGGGGTTCATGGAGGACGACAAGGTAGTGACACCGGGAGGTGGTTGACTAGTAGTGACAATGGGTTGCACCGGTTGCAGGACGACATCTGGTGTCAGCGGGGGAACGGGAGGTGAAAGATACCAAATGGGTAATCCTAAGGTTAACCCAGGGAGGCTGAGGGTAGCCATGACCGGGGCGCTAGCTACTCCTGATGGAGGGAAGAGGAAAGGAATGGTATGGATGGGGGTAGCACCAATGTGGCTAGGTACCAAAGGGGGTTTAGGCAACAAGGGCGGTTGATTAGTAGGAGTTCGCGTATTATGGGATAGGGTACACAGGTCGGACACGTCAGTGGCGGGTGATGGGGGTGGAATAGATTGGAAGGTTGAGGTCATTGGCGCGTCTGAGTAAACTCTGGGCCCCATAGAGGAAACAAATGAGGTGGTGGTATCTGAAACAGGTTGCTCCACCATGGGGAGAACATTTTGGGGTGCCGCTGGGGCATTGGGATCATAGTAGGTGAGTTGGTCAACCTTGACCATGCGTCCCTCATGGGGGAACATCATGGTACGAAAAACGGAAGAAGCAACCGCCCGCATGGCGTACATGTAGCTGCGGCCAAGTAAAAGGTTATAATCAAGCTGTGCATTGATAACCTCGATGTGGATGAGGACGGTTTTGCCAGCCAGCTGGACGGGGACGTTAGTTAATAGGCCTTGTGGTTGAGCCGAACGGCCGTCGTAGGCTCGCAACGCAGTAGTGGACGGCTGGAGAGTGGGGGATCCCAATTTCTGCCAGATGAGGGTGGACATGACACATGTAGAGGCACCTTCATCAATAATGCATCGATGGATGACAAAATTCCGAACGGAAACACAAACTTGGAATGCTAAAGTGGAAGGCATGCGGGGTTCGGATTGGTCCAAATCAAATGACATTAAACTCAAATCATTTGGATCGATAGCCCCAATGGATGAGAGTAAAGTCTTGCGCTGCGAAGGGCGGTTTTTTAAGACTTCTAACGCAGGCATGGCTACGGGGGATTGGGCTAAGTCATCGACAATGTTGTAGTTTGACGCAGCCCGTGCATTGGGGTTATTGTTGATACGGCGAAGCGGGAAACGAGGTGCTTTGGGAACGCCATCTAGTGGAGGTGGAGGTATATGTAATGCCTGATCAGTGGGATGAGCATTAGTGGGTTTATCGGCGGGAGGGGCTTCAGGGGTGGTGCCATATTGGGTCCGCCGGGTCTGGAGGTTGACCTCATCGGAGGACATCATCAACAAGTGGTGGGTACCTGAGTCAAACATGGGTTGATCAGGAGCAGCATAAGTGATTTGTTGTTGGGTTGGCGCGTTGGCTTGAGGGGGAGCCAACGGTTGAGTGTTTACTACCCCTTGGTTTGGTAAGAGGTTTTACAGCACCAAAGGTGGCTGCTGAGGTTGTGGGGGGTTGGGTGGTGCTTGAGGAGCCGCCTGCTTTTGGCGGTGGGCATCTTCAGCCCAAAGTTGCTGAACTCGCTCCATGTGTGGGCAAAAATGTGTGTAGTGGCCATAGACCCCACAAATAGAACAAGGATGGTTTGTTTGCAAATTGGGGTTTTTAGCCTGCTTGGGCAGGCGATCAGGGTTTTGGTTAGTAGGGGCCGCATTATTATTATCAGGGGGATTAGGGGGTGGACCAGCTTGGTCTGCAGGTTGGTTATTTCCACGATTTTATCCCTTGCCGCGGTTTTGTTGGCCCTGGTTGCGTTGGTTGTTTTGGTTTTGTTGCGGGTTTTGTTGAGCGTAAAATTGCCCTTGGGCAGCAGGTGGATTCTGAGGTTGCGCAGGTGCTGGAGCAGGTTGCGGTGGATGATATGTAGGTGGAGGATGCACAGGGGCAGCAACTTGAGGGGGTTGCTGATAGAGCTGCGGAATGAGTTGTGGGTTTGCCGCAGGGGCTGCCTGTGGTGGGTAATAAGCGGGTTGGGCTTGTGAAGGCGTAGGAGCTGGTGCAGCCTGTTGGGGGTAGTAGGGATGAGGTGCGACCGGGGGGGCGTAAGCGGGAGTCGCATGACCAAAACACTGCGGTGGACATGAGGGTCCATGAGAATGGTGGTGTGCCATGGGAGCATACGACTTGGTTATTCCAGACTGGGAGGTAGCCTGCGAAAGGTCAGGGCCAGGGGTAGGACGTGCTATGGAAAATGGTTGAGGATGCGAAGAGACACGGCCAATGATGCCGTCGGCAGCGTGGGATGCCCCTGGCGCATCGTGCTGGGAAGACTTGCTGTGAGGGGCGTCAGGTATAATGGTATAGAGATAACCCGACTGGGCGTAAATGAGGTCGAATTGTTGGGCCTTAAGGATGGCCTCTTCTTCAGACTGGGGTCTTTCGGATGCCACATCCTTAGCAATGACAGGAAGAAGGGATTTGAGGAACCAATCTAGGAAGATACGCTCGTCTAATTTGATCTTGCATAAGCTACGGCGTCGACGCCACTCATGAATGTGGTCCGTGATGTGGGTAGCCGTGTTTTGTCTGCATGATAGGAGGATCTCAACGCCCCCGCATCATACCGGACAGGTAACTGGAAGAATTGCAGGAAGGTTGATGCAAGGGAAGCAAAGGTGGCATGGGTTCCATGGGGTTGCTCGATATACCACTTGGCTGCAGAGCCAGTGAAGGTGCGCTGTAAGAGACGGAGGCGGATAGAGTCGTCCACTATGGAGTTGGAGGAACACCATAGATGGAAAGACATAATGTGGTTTTGTGGGTCCTCACCTGCCTTGCCCTCGAACTTAGGGATGTCGAAGGGGAGCTTGTTGGGCATGTGAGGCCACGCAGGGTCGTGTCGGATAGGGTCATTGGTCAATCTGGCTAGGTCAGGTAGGTTGAGGCTAGCCATGAATGGCAAACTAGAAGAAGGATGTGACATGGTAGTGGGTTGGGCCAAGTTGGGGCCAATGCCCCCAAGTGGAGGGGTAGTGTTAGGGAGGTTGCCCCCAAGTGGGGGAACTAAGGTGGTATAGGACGGTCCTGCACCACCATGGGTAGTGTGAACCACTGATGGAGTGGGAATAGGTATTCCCGCTGCAGGAATAGGTGCCATGAGGGGAACGGTAGATGGGGGCCCCATGGAGGGCATACCCAAAGCGGGTGTGGTAATTGGTGTAGTGGTGGATGTGCCACCAACGATCTCTACCAAGATGGGAGTGGAAGTCACGCCAGCCATGGGGCTTGTAGGGGCAGTGTAAATGGGATTCTTAGACTCTGGCTTAGAATCGGACGTAAAATAAGGGGCATCACTATCTGGTGACGGAGTCTGATGCCGCTGACGAGTGGAGTCAAGTGACAAGGCTCGAGATCTATGATAAGTGGTATCAAGTGAAGATGATCTATGTTGATGACGGGTGGTGTCAAGTGAACCGTGCTGTGGGGGTTCGCCCCTGAGGTGCCGAGAATGTTTCAGAGACTCAATGGTGATAGA
>LPNX011021374.1:0-19700 GCA_001517045.1 Pseudotsuga menziesii | reverse complement strand
AACCCGAAATAGAAGTGCCACACAAAGGGGCAACCTTCTAATAATATTGAATCCACAACTTTAACATGCAAAATTTTCTGAATAAAAATGCTGAAATTTCAAATAGATTTTGTAAAATGGAACAGAAATGATGTTGCAGAAAAGGCTATAAGGAAGTAGGGCTGCAGGTGGAACAGATGGCTGTGCATATGCATAAAATATTGCAGCAAAGGGGCTGGGTTCAAAAACAGTAAAATATGCAGAAAGCAGACCGCGGGTTTGAGGCAAAATCGAGCGGTCGGACCGCGGGTTTGAAAGAAATAGGCGCAGACAGGTCGCGGCTTTTTGGCCGACAGAGGCAGTCTGATCGCAGCTAGGGGGCTGAAGGCCGCATTCAGGTCGCAACAAATGGGCGGAAAGTCGCGGTCGAGACGCAGGAAAATGGCCGAGAGGCGCAGCCAGATCGTAGCAAACAGGCTGAATAGCCGCGGTCGGATCGCAGGTAACAGACTTGAATCCGCCGGCAGGGCGCCGGAGACAGTCTGATAGCCGTGGTCGGGTCGCAGGTAAAGGCCTGAAAGACGCGGTCGGGACGCGACTGTAGAAGGAAAAAATGCGGTTTACGGCGGCCGAAAGGAAAAAGCTAAATAATTTTTTAAACTGAAAACATAGATTCAAAAGAAAAACAGCGGAGTCGCCAAAACTGTAGCTAGGGTTTTACCCCTAGCTTGTGCGAATGAGCACCTACTAAGGAGAAGTGACTCCTTGGTAGCAGTTTAGTAAAATGTAAATAAAAACGCTAAACAGAAAAACGAACTACTCTAAATATATGCATGAAACAAAACAACAAAATGTAAAGAATGGTTTTTATATTGATATTACCTCCAATGTGAAGGTTGGTGAAGCTCTTTGCAGTGATCCAAGACGGTTGCTCCAAGCTCCAGCCTGCTCCTTCTCCTTCTCCGATGGTGGAAATGGGCCAAAAGGGGCTCTCAATGGTGAAAGTAGCTTAAGGGTGAGCTAGGGCTTCCAGAGCTGTTTTGGCAGAGTAAGGATGCTTATGATTGTGGATGTGAAATAAGGGGTCTCCATCACCTATTTATAGTTTTTTAGTGGTGGAGTGCTGGCCCATGGTTTTGGAAACCATATGGTTTAGGGTAGCTGTTTAGGGTTTTTTCCTCCTTTTCCTCACTATTTTATATTTTTTCTTCCCTTTTGGGGATTTTTGCTATTTTAGAGGAATTTTGGATATTTTTGGAGGAAAAGGGGTTTTTTGGCCTTTTGGAGGCATTTTAGGCCTTTTGGAGGCTTTTTAGACGGTTTTATGGCCTTTTGGAGGCATTTTAGGCCTTTTAGAGGCTTTTTAGTGGGATTTTCATGGTTTTTAAGGGAAATATGGTAGAAAAATGGACAAAATGAGCCATGTAGTGGGGTAGATGAGGTAGTGAACACTTTTTGGGTGTTAACAGTTCTCATAACTCTTGCTGGTATCTTTTGTATGTAATTTTGTCTTCATAGATACTGTCTCAACCTCACGATTTTGTTTTTCTTTCATACTCTCCATCAACTGTTTAGCAAGAGAGTCTTCGATTCTTCCAGTTTGACCTTTAAGTCGGCAATGATTTGTTCAAACCTTTGTGCTTCTTCCTTAAGTACCATGTTCTCCTTCCTGACTTTCTTCAACTCTTTCAAGGAGCTTATAAGTTCTACTTCAAGATCTACTTCACCTTCAACTTTAGATTCTTCATCACCATTGGGATCCTCATTTGAGTTTATTTCCATAAAGAGTACCTTATCTAGTTCTCCATCATCATCATATTCACTGCCACTATTATTTTCAGAGTCATCACTGGATGAGCTATTGTCCCTTTTTGTATAGAGACTTTTCTTCTTTGCAAACTTCCCTTTGTTCTTATTCTTGTAATTATTGTACTTCTTGTAGGGTTGAAGCTGTCATCTTCATCACTATCTGAGTTCTTTGCATATGGACATTTAGAAACAAAATGACATATCTTTCCACATGAAAAAAAATAAGAGGTAACTTACCTTCATATTTCCTAGTTCCTTTCTTCAATTTCTGAACAAAGTCAGTTATTTCTTCTTCATCAGATGCATCACGTGTTGGCTTGTCCTTTGTTGATTTTTTCTTCCCAGCTTGTTTGGAGGAGACCTTGAATGTTGCTTCCTTTCTTGATGTGTCCTCATCTTCAATTCTCATTTCGTAAGCCACAAGAGTCCCATGCAGCTGATCTACTATCATAGTCTTCAGATATAATAGTATATAACAAATACACCTTGGATTCCTCTACATTAACATGATACAAAAACCAAGCCGAAGCTATTAAGCCCAAAGTTTGTTGAACTTTTGGATTTATTGGATAACAAGGATAGAACAATCAAAGAGTTGGAATAATTGTGTATGGATCAATCCCTCCCAACCACTCAATAGATGGTTGTAAAGAACAAACAACTCATTGAATAGATGCATTTTTTGAGGAGAGAGAATACATCTCTGATCATTGAGAAAGGTGTAAACCAAGGAATAATCAAATAAGTGGAATAGGAAGAGGTAAATGAAAGAAATTAGAGTTTCAAATTAGATGAATCCAATGGATAAATTGAATCAATCAATATAAAGTTAGCTAAGGAAAAGGAAAGGAAGTAGTTACTATGACCTACAAATCAACCCACTGGTCAAGGTGAACAGATATCAAATTTGCAACAAATATTGGACCAGAAATTAAAAAATAGTGTTTTGAATGGAAAACCAAGGAATTTGACAATTTGAGGAATGCCATTGAGATGGAAAATCTTGTGATAAAAGAAAAGAGGAGTTTAAAAATCAAAGAGAAAACTTGAGAAATGCAGAGCATAATATCTACAAACTTAATAAAATTGTAGCTTCGCTAAAAAAGAAAGCAAAGGATTGGAAAACAATACATCATGATGCATTAACCAAAGCTAAAATGGTTAAGAAGTTATCTTCTTGACCAAATAGTTCATTGGGATGTAAGTGGTAAATGAATTTCCTATAAGATAAGAGCACGCCTCCATTTTTTCTTGGAATTTTATACATTTTTTAATGAAGTTGATGCATACCTAGAAAGAATCAAGAAGTAATACAGGACAAATATCATATAGAAAAAATCGCAAGAGAGTTGGTGAACACATTTTCTTTGGAGCAATTAAAGGCACTAAAAATATATGACAAGATAATATATCATATAGACATTAGACAATTGCATAAATAAGTTCACCACCTTGGAGATAATCAGAGGGAAAATAAAAGAATCAATGGATTTGATTAATCCATTTTTTAAAACAATGAATACAATTGTGAAGAATGGACTTCCAACTCTGTGGAATGATAACCTCCAAATCTATAAAAATATTATGAAGATATCATCCAACAATCAATTCATAACCTCATTGTAGTCATTGAAAAGGTAGCCATACCTACAACAAATGAGGTTATAAGTGAGATTCATCCATTAATTAAGACTATTACCTTTTTAGGGAATACAATTCAAGCTTTGGGAGAAGTGAATTACACTCCTAAATCTGAATTAGTAAGTCTCTTAGAATTTTGAAAGGTAGGAAAAGGTTATTTATATATCATTGGATTAACATGCAGGATTTGAAGGAATATGTGAAAAAGGGATAACAATAAAAATTGACACAAGCAAGGGAATATTCCCAGCTTCCCTAAAAATATATGCTAGGAAAAATGAAAAAGTAAAATGAAATGAGGTTTGGAAAATTTGAGTCAACATAACAATTTGATTCATTTATCATAGAATTATAGATTCCAACTCATCAAGGGATTAGTCATAATAAAAGTAAGGGAGCACATCCAAATTACTCAAAGAGAACAATTAACATTCATATCCAAAGAATATAAAAGTGTACCAAAAGGATAAATTAGAAGGTTCATTATTTCTCATAGATTAATAAAAGATTAGATAAAGTTGAGTTGGGATTTGCAACATTGGCCTATTATTTTTTGGTTTCCCTCCTTTATTTTAATGAGGATAGAGAAACTATGATATATATAAAAAGACAATAGGACACGGATGCGACCAACGGATCCCCCTTAATGTATTGACTGTTGTATTGAATAAAATAGAGATATATTGATTTGAAAATAGGATTGAGGTTGTTTTCCATTGGTATTTGAGGAAAGGTGTCTTATATTGTGCTACTAGATGTTCTTTCTAATAGTAGAAATTTGTTTATTGTGTTACATGAATCTTTGTATTTATAATTTCTTGTTGTTGTAATTGTAACTTTGGAAGATATTTTGATGTATATTATCATTGTATATTGTTGTACCCCCATTAGAGGCGTGTTTCCCTCTGTTCGGGATGTCATTATTGTATATGGTGATTGAGGTAAACCCTCCATTGTAATTCGGGGTGCAATAGTCCCCAACATGAATATAATAAAATGTATTTCCATGTCTCCCTGTTAAGTCAGGAACTTGTTTCTTCAAATTTTAGTTTGATTGTCATTTTTATTTTAACTTGCATATTTGCTTGAGTTTACTCTTTTACTTACTGTGGAAATTTTTAGATTTTTAGTGAAGTTTTCAATTTTTACCTTCAGATTTTTATTTAGTTTTGTTCTTTTAAGCTTTTGAAGGGTTTTAAAGGTCAATATATTGAATAATGGACTCACAAATCATATTAAAAAGCATACCCATCATTCAAACATCACGTAAACTTCATGCAAAATGGAAAAAAGGTTGTAAAAGAGGGCCAAAATTGAGTTTAAATTATTCTTGTAGCGCAACTACCAAAAATTAACAAAGGCGTGCTACAGGAAAATCATTTTTTGCCAGAATGGTCATTTTTCAGTCCGATTTTTTTGGGATTTCACTCCTAAAGTGTTAAATAAATCATTGGTCACATTTGATATGTGTTTTGCCAAGTTTTTTTTCATGTAAACAGGCATCAGTCTCATGTGAGGGAGATTCTGGCAACTGTTCTGGCAACTGGATGCAAATTTCTAGCAAATGATGAGAGTGAGCGAAATAAGGCAAGACTTTAAGGGAAGATGTTCTAAATTAAATATTATGAAGCTGGACGGGAATGAGGAAGCTGCAAGGAATCTCTTTCCTTCCGATTATAAATGTATTGATGAACATTATGGAGCATTTTCTGTAGGCCCTTCCAGAGAGGATGTCCCCTCTATTGGAGTTGTAACTACTGCTAACTAGAGCATAGGTTTAGAACTCTCTACCAAAGATAGTAAAGGAGATTTTTACAAAAGAAGAATTCAGCACAGTGAGTCTGAATTTGTTGCAGCTCGGTCAAAATAAGTTACAGAAATGCATAATCTTTCAGGAATTAGAAGGTCTAAATTCAATTTCATGAATCTTTCAAGTCAGTTAAAGCTCAGGAATGCCTCAACGTTGAACCTCTGTGGTGAAAAATCACTGGAGGAATGCAAGGAAATATTGGAACCCATGGCTGAAGATAATGGTGCATTTGTTTTTTTCGAGACTGCTATTGTGGACTTTAGGAAGGATTGTCACAAACTTGTTCAAACCATGCATAATTTATCAGTGACATTACTTGCCAGTGTATGTACAAACAATTCAAGGGATCCTGATATTCAAGCTCTTGAATATGTAATGTTCAATCTATCAGAGTATCTTGTAAAGAAGATGGAGCTTCCTATATCAAATGTTGGACGTGCATCAAAGCCTGAGATGTCCTCTGTTACTGGCAATTTAAAAAGCACTCAAAAGGATTGCAAGTCAGATAGATGCTGTTATAAAACGGAGGAGGTTGATTTTTCAAGGAAATAATCAACAAAAGCTGCAGCATGTTCTGCTTCTAGAGGCAAGAGAATTTCTGTTGGAAATGCAAGCACTAAAATTTCTGCAGAATCTGTGTGCTCTCATATGGCAGATACCGTGGAAAAAGGTTCTACATCCATGGAATTCTATCAATCGGGACAGGTTAAGCATTCTGAGATGATGCATGGTGAGCTGCAAAACTTGTTTGAGAATTTGAAACAAGATTTTAAGTCTGAACTGAAGGAAAGGGATGGGAGGATTCATCTCTACAAGAATCTGTGGAGTGATGCTGAAGCAGCAGTGAATTCCACGTTGTCTGAAATGAAACTAATAAAAATGGAGTTTGAAATTGAGAAGCTAAAGAAGAGAAACAGAGGTACATTGGAATGTGGCAATATAGACAGTCAAACTCCTGCAAACAAAGAAGCTGTAAATTCTGGGAATTGTCTGCCTGTGAATTTGGATATAAAAGGAAATGACCTGGACCATACTGCCATACAAAATTTGAAGGAGAAATCACCATCCACAGTTGATTCTATTAAGAATTTAGAAAACAAACTCTTAGCACTTATGAATGAAAAAAGGAGGCAGTAGAAACAGAATTCTGCTCTATTTTTCCTGTTTTGAGTTATTGAAGTCAAATGCAGACCAAGACCTGAGGGAGAGGAATTTTTGAAAAAAAAATGAGGTTTTTGTTCATAAGATACCCATATACAAAAACCTCTCTCCGTTTTGTAACAACTGTCAAGGTTTGAAATATTCAATTTAATCTTTGAAGCCTATTTTTCAGGGATTTTAAATATTTAATATTTTCCTGTTTTAGTGTTCATTTTTAGGGGCAGATTATGATTTATTGGAGATGTATTTGTAAAAACCAAGAGAATTTTTTGTCCATCACGGACCCATTTATAAAAAATTCTCTCATTTTGTACACAGGTCTCACGAATTGAGAGATATGGAAGCTTCTTTGACACCTATTTTCCCAGAAATTCGCCATATTTGCCAGGAATCTGATTTGCTATTTTTAGTCAATTAGTTGAGTTAGTTAGTTAATGTAACTGCTGGGTAGTTTCAATTTCTACCTAATGAAGGGGATATAGAACTACTTCTTTGTAATCATAAAAGAGGGACAAAGGGACTGAAGAGAGGTTCAATTTTTGGGATAGCTTCAGGAGGTCTGCAGACTTGTCCATGAGTTCAGACTTGTTCATGAGTTAAGTATCAAAGCTCTTGTATGCATTTGATGATGAAATTATGAGATATATGACACTTTTCACCCTTTAGTTCTATGTTGGCTTCATTGTTCAGCTTGTTTGGTTGCTTAATTGATATACTCATTACTGGTTTATGTTTATATGCTGGTGATGCTTGTCTCTTATGAATGAACTTCAATACTGTGTTCTGTTGGATCTTGTTGAATGTATTATGCATCTTTGTCTTCTTTTGTTTATGATTTAGTTATTACTTTGCTCATGAGTGTATTCCCTGTCTTTCCCCAAAAGTTTACAACCACTAAAACATTACAGAAAACCTAAAACCTACTTTGTTTTATCAAGTTTTATTTGAGATTGTGTTGGCTTCTTTCTCTGGCCTTAGAAACAATTTCTGGCACAAACACTCCCTAAGTGAAGTTGGCCCTGCTAGGTTAAGAGGCCAACCCAATCATGTTTTAGGCCAGTCACTTGATGTGTATAAATAGGGAGGCACCCTCCCTCATTTTGAAAAACACTCACTCACTCACAATTTCTCATGAGGACAAGGAGGAGAGAGAGAGAGAGATCTGCATAAGTCTTCTTATTCTTGGGTGTTTCCATCTTTTGATATTGTCTTAGTGATAGACCTATTCTGAATAAGTTTAAGGGTTTTTCTCCTTTATGGTTTCCCAGAGGAAAATCTTTGTGTCTTGTGTATCTTATCTATCTTATGTATCGTGTTGTGCTTGTTATTCTTTCAGATAAATATCCTAATCAATTTTAATTAGAATAGAAAAACTAACATGGTATCAAAGCCTCTCTTAAAGAAGAAACTATGCAATATCATAAACTAGGGATTCTTAGTTCAAGATATTCTCTCCAAAGACCATCAAGAAAAGAGGGCTAGGATAACTCTCCTCAGGAGTGTGCATCTTTTTTGGAAGCATAATCAAATTTGGAGAAGTTTCAAATTTTTACTATGGGACACTATGGGAAGAAAGTAGGGCATCAAGTTTCGAAGGCTTCCCACCACAATTTTTAGAAAAGTACCTTACCGAGAAACTCACCTCAAGGAGGCACATATTTCTATCAAGATAGAATTCTAAAATTCCAATTTTGGAAAATTAGGGTTTCTCTAACAAACCCTAGGTCAGTTAACTCTAGAACTAGTTCAGACACCTCAAATTGGTAAGATCTAAATCTATGCTATTTCCATTAGAGGTTCTGTTGATCCCAGTTGTTACTATTTTCGAATGATAAATGACTCTTTTGACGTCTATTTTGTCACCTTTTTGACATATTCCTGTCATACAACTTATCATTCAGCGTCAGGTACGAATACATTTGGGATTTATGCAAATTCTGGTTTATTCTTATTATTTTGTGATTTTATTAATCAATTCGATGATATTTGGAATATTGTTTGATATATGAAATCATTTTGTAGGTTATAGTCTTTACGTGAGCTAATTTGGACATGCACCCAGGCTAGATCTACACATATCGTATCCAACTCACTATTCAGCCCATCGATCAAACTGCGCATTGTTCATTGGCATATTCCTAAACGTTAAAGTGTAGAACAGTTTTCAGTTGCTCTGTTTCCCACTCATCCGATGACTAGATGATCCTCGCTCTAGAAGGCTCACGATCCTTCTCCATTGGCCTTCTCCATTTGACACCACGACTCATGCCCCATGTCAGCAAGAAATAATATGCCACAGCCTGCGTGAGTAAAACCGCTGCGTGAAAGAGTAGGAGAAGGACTATGTGTTGGGACATGATCGGTTGTTTGTAATAATAATTGACTATTTTAGGAGCGGTAGACCACTGAAAGGGTCGACCTGCTCATGCTTGTAAATGCTATATATACTTGCCTCCAAGCGAGAGCATAGTTAGCTATGTTGAAATATTATAACTTTGAAGAATATTCTATATGTATCTTTTTGTGGTCCCCGATGGTCCTACCGGGAGAACCACTTGTATTACTTTGTACCTCTATGCTTCTAATCGGAAGAACTAATAAGAGTCATGAGGTAGTCCCCTCTAATTGTAAAGGTGGGTCATTAGCACCCCAGTGTGGTTACTTGAGCCTACATGATTAACTCGAGCCTACATGTGTAACTCGAGCCTACATGATTAACTTGAGCCTACATGTCGGATTTAATTATTAAAGTGAATAGATGAATATAAATAGAGGTGTGGTGCTCCTCATTTGGAACACACACTCTCACTTGTGTAGTACATTAGTGGAGGAGAGAGAAGTAGCTGGAGAAGGAGGAGGATCAGTCTTTGATCTCCCTTTTTGGTTTTACCTTTTATCTTTTGGGGCATCTATATTGAGGAAGCTTATGCTGGGTTTTTCCCTTTAGGGTTTTCCCAGGATAAATCTGTGTTGTTCTTGTGATATTGTTTCTTTTAGTGATCCTATTTATATGATTTTGTTATGAAAATGAAATGAAATACTGATGTTTTAGCTAAGCATATGAAATTTTAACATGGTATCAGAGCTAGCCTGAATAGGACAGCTTTCACAAGGTGAAATAGCCCTCTCTCTCTCCCCAGAAGAAATTAGGGTTTCAGGAAAATTTTTGAGTTTTGAAAAATTGCTTGCATAGAAAGTTGCGCCCTCCCAGAGCACATCTTTTGAGCCTGGAATCAAAGTTTTTGGATGTGTGAGTCTCCAGGAAAGTCAAACCCTAGCTTGACTGCTACACCAGAAAACTGCTAAACCAGAAAGCTACAGAAGCTGAATCTTGCAAGTTTGATTTGGAAGGTGAAGAGTTTAAATCTCCAAAATCCAAGCACACCAGTCAACTCACCTCACGCAAGTGCATCTCCTGGTAAGGTCAGTTTCTCATTTCGCAAAATTTCAACTTTTTGTGATTTTCTGACAAGATGGCCCCAAGCACTAAGCTTGAGGACAAGCTAGAAGGCATAGAGAATTTTTTAGCATGGAAATATAGGATTGGTCTCATTCTCCAAGAAAATGATCTTGATAAGTATGTCAAAGAAGAAGTTGCAGAACCTGA
The DNA here is from genome assembly GCA_001517045.1 of Pseudotsuga menziesii. Lineage (NCBI taxonomy): Eukaryota > Viridiplantae > Streptophyta > Pinopsida > Pinales > Pinaceae > Pseudotsuga > Pseudotsuga menziesii. The sequence goes on along the minus strand of LPNX011021374.1, from coordinate 9,693 downwards.
AGAAGTTGAAGACAAGGAGAAGCACTGAAAGGATATGATTAGGGCACAAAGGATTATTGCTGACTCTATCAAGGATCACTTAATCCCTTGAGTGTCATCCAAGAAGACTCTAAAAGAAATGGTTGATGCCCTATCCAGAATGTATGAGGGAAGGAACATTAACAGAAATATGAATCTAAGAGCTCAACTGAAGAGCACCAAGATGAGTCATGGAGAATCCATCCAAGATTACTTCACGAGGGTTTCTCATATCAAAGAGAAACTAGAAGCTATTGGAGATAATCTTGATGAAGATGAAATGGTTATGACTGCTCTCAATGGTCTCACTAGACCCTGGGAGTACTTCATTCAGATGATGTGTGCCAGAAAAGAAAGCATGAAGTTTGATGTGGTATGGGAAGACTACATTCAAGAGGAGACTAGAGTGGCAAATAGAGAAGCCTTACTAAGAGAAGATGATCAAGCCCTAGTCACTCACACTAAAAGAAGAAGAGGCCAATATAATTTCAAGAGAATAAATTTCAAGGAGTCTCAACCTCCCAGAAGAATTCAAAGGGTAAGAGAAAATCCTCCCATTAGAGACTATTCTGATTTTGAATGTTTTCATTGTAATAAGATAGGACACATTGCCCAAAATTGTCCTATGAGGAGTCAAGAATATAGGAAGAGGATCAAAAACAACAAAATACATCATGCTAATATAGCAAAAGATGAAGATGAAGAAGAAAAATAAGAAGAAGGACCTCCAAGAAAACAAGCAAGAGAAGAAGATGCAAAAGAGTATGTGCTATTCTCTGCACTCTCTGGATCTATAAATCCCAGAGAAGACACTTGGATTATTGATAGTGGTGCTTCAAAGCACACGAGGGGACAAAAGAAAACTCTATCCAAACTTGAAGAAAAGAGGTCTCCTCAGAAAGTATCCCTAGGAGATGACTATCAATATCTGATCAAAGGAGTTGGTGAAGTAAGTTACAAACTTGATTCAAGTAATCCCCTAAAGATGAAAGATGTATTATATGTACCTGGTCTAAAGAAGAATTTACTTTCTATCTTAGCTTTAGATAAGAAAGGATTCAGAGTTGCTTTCATAGATGGCCAAGTACTAATGTGGCCCAAAGGAAAGAATATTGAAGATGCAATCATTATTGGTGAAGAAGGAGGCTTGTATAAACTCAAGGGGCAGTCAGAAACAACCCTTGTGCATGAGTCCACTGACCCTAGTAAACTATGGCATAGAAGGATTTCCCACATTAATTACAAGGCTCTACCTCATGTGAACAAAGTAGTGACGGGTTTACCAGACATGAAGATCAAGCATAAAGGCATTTTCAAAGGATGTGCAAAGGGAAAGAACATCAAGAATCCATTTCTGAAAAGTGAGACAAAGACAAAAGGTACGTTGGAATTGATTCATTCAGATGTATGTGTTCTGTTGCCTCCTTTCACACACCTGGGTCATGTGGCAGAAATCTTCAAGCCACTCGGTGTGTCCTTGGGGGCAAGTCTCGAGTCAAGGCTGTCACCTTGTTCTTGACTCCTCCGTTTAGGCTCAACTCCTAACGAAGCCAAGGGGGGTAGACCATATTAAGTTACTAAGGATGATTTCTTAGTGTGATGATGTTAAACTAAATCAGTTACTTAGGAGTTTCAATATTTTAACTATAGACAATTAAAGATGACGAGATACGGAAATAAACACACGAAAGCACAAAGCTGATACACAATATATATATGAAGCAAAAATGACCAGTGCCTTAAAATGGAGTCAAATCAATAAGATCAATGTGCTTGCATGTGCTTGAAGTGAATGTTTTGCGATTGCATCTTGGTATGTTTTAAGTTAAAATTGAAGTATGAGTTGATTAAATTAGGCTAAGAGGGGACTCCAGATATACCCGAGAGTACTTGGAGTGTGTCCAAAACTAAACCTTCACGGCTACCCGCAAGGAATATGTGGGATGAAATGGAGTCTTTGGGGCTATTATTCATAATGCACCCGTTAGGGTGTGACAGAGATCGGTGCCCCGAGGTCACTTTTCAGTAAGTTCCCGCTTCCTTTGGGTATTTTGCCACCGTAAAGGTTTGATCTAGGTGTTGGATTTTCACCTGATGGTTTGTTAGTTGGGGAGTGTGAGTCCTAATTATACTAGTCACCCAAGTGCTTTTGATACAGCTTGACTGATCGGATGAACCACAGCCAAGTGCAGAGCATACACACTGGATTCTTGTAAATTTTAATAAGTTTTAAACTGGATGTTCTTGTTTAAAAGAAAAAGCCTCAAAGAACCTCTTTCGATCCAAGTGGATCTCAATCGGGGAATCGAGGAGGGGTTAATTTTAAAGTTATTGATAAACAAATGATAGAAAAAAGCAAACAGATACACAGTTCCAGTTTCTTAATTAATCCTACCACGAATCTCTTTCCCCTTTCGGGTCAATCGGGAAATCGTGGGGTAAGTATTACGATTACTTTGAAATGTAAGATATGGAATATGGAATTAATAATGAAATAAATTATCCTAACCTGCAGATTAGATCAATAATATTTTAAAAAAGAAATGAGGAAAAGCACAAAAAGGACACCGACGCAAATCCCCCCAGGGGGGATGGGGAATGGGCTCGAAAGAGCCTATTCAAAGAATAATTTTACTACAGCGGTTACAATATCATAGAACTGATAAATCATAACTTTCTTGGTCCTTATACAGTTTGAAACCAAGTTTTTACAATTTTGCAAAAAAGAATTAAGATTTTTTAGTGAAAAGGGAGACCCCTGGGGGGATTTGAATGCTCCTGAGACCACTTCGGACAGAAGCTTCCGTTTCTTTTTGTTAGACCTGCTAAAGGACAGAGAGAAATTTAGAATAAAATATTCCCAAAATCACTTTAAGAGTACCTTTTGGATCAGCCTACTTTATCTCAAAAAATAATGCGGTTAAACTAGCTAAACCGACGAAAAAGGAACCAAGGAAAAAAAAATTTCCTTGGGATCTTGGCTTGCTGTTTGTGCAGCCAATTAAAGTGAACTGATATTGCAGAATATTAAATTTTATAACAGCGAAAGGAAATCTAATGCATGTGATCTACAAGTTTTCTTTAAAATTCATGCAAAAAAGACGATTTCCCTACAGCTAGTTCTAGGATGCCTATGAAATTTTTTTAAGTGCGAGATCTAGGATATGAGCTATAAAATATTAGATCTATGTATATTTTACTTTGATGAAACAGCTCCAAATGAAATCATAGCTATGAATTGAAAAAGTAACCGGTTAAAGTGTTGATTTTGAGGGAGGAAGAAGAGGAGAAAAGTGTTGTTTTCCTTGAAGATCCACAGTGGAAATTTCAGGTGGAATGTCGAGGGACTATGAATTTTGGAAGGTTTTGAAGAGAATGAAGAAACAAACTAGATCAGTATCCTCTCCAAAGTGTGAACCTGCAACTCAGCTGAAATCAAAGAACTTGCCAAGAAACTTATGAGATCTGATTAGTACATACAAAGAGATTCAAGATAACATGCATATAAGCTTATAGGACATGCTAAATCCAGATATCTAAACATGCATCAAAGGAGAGTGGCAGTCAATAAACCTATTGAACAACACCTTTCCTATCAAGATTGTAATAAGCTAATTACCAATCTTAACCACAGATCTACAAGACATTAGCAAAAAATGACCACAGATACAGGTTACCTCAGTAAAACAATGGCAATAATCATCCACACATGTAATGGCACCACACCGTATTGCCTCCAAAGCTTTTATTTATTTCAAATGAAGAATTACAACAATACAATAGCAGCAGCACCTCAATCCCAGTTCTAACTAGCTTGGAAGAGGGAGTTGTTCCTGGATATATACAAAATACAGGAGATCCAGTCCAGGGGGGCACAAATCCCAAGGAGATAGACCAAATATGCTGATGGAGAGTCCATCAATGCCTGATCTGTGTCTAACTGAGCCAGATCTGAGTCTCACTGAGTGCAACTATCAATCGGGGGGTTGCTTTGACTGACACCTCAACCTGTTGACTGAAGAATCCACCAAAACTCATCCAGATGAGCCAAAAACGTGTGGAGGAGAGAGGAAGGCCAAAATTCCCCATAAAGGATTCTCAAGATCAACTCTGGATCTGATTTGATCACCTCCTTCAGTCAAGGATTTGTCAGATCCAGTCAATCTGCTTCAGATCTGACTGATTTCAATCAAATCGGCTGAGAATCCACTGATTTATTGATTTTGGATTTGCTCCATTATTCATCAATTTATTAATTAAAATAATCAATAATTGATTTTTGGGGCTTTCTGACCTGAGTGATGGAAGATCACTCAAAACTTAGGAAAAAGTGGGTCCATGGGTTTACATGGTGCTCTTAGCTTGAAAATGAGCACCTACATGACTGAAACCGATTATTTGGCCCACTTTTATTACAAAATCAATTTTTCCAATTAAACTATTAAAAAATAGCCTAAGTTTTGGAAAAATTAAATTTTAATAAAAAACACTGAAAAAACTAAAAAAATGAAAAACACCTACGGGGACTTAGACATGTTCATATGACTCAAAAATGATGTCTAGCATGCTTATACATTGACACATAGACTCTAATAACCTCAATAGGCCTAAATTCCAAGCCGACCACCCCAACTTTGGAGGTATGGAGTGAAAAACTCAGAAATTATCAGTCGTTTATTCAACAACCAATAATAGCCAAGGGAAAAAACACCCTGGGATGATCAGATTGACAAATGAAGTATAAGAGACCGAGTCTTTTATAGACACTATCATGCTAGAACATTTATTACAATTCCCCCATGGGGTATGAACATGTGATATAGTACAACAAGCACTTCCCAGAAGTACTTCCACAGGTCTTCTGAAGTCCGAACAAGTTATCCTTGTCTAGTTCACTAGGATCACTTGATAAAAAACCACTAAGTACAACTTAGGTGGTAACATGGTCCAATGTCTTCGACATCCTTAAGTGGCTTTGAATATTATATCACATTTATTGATGACTTTTCAAGAAAGACTTGGATATACTTCTTGAAAGCAAAGAGTGAAGTGTTTGAAAAATTCAAGGAGTTCAAAGCCTTGATAGAGAATCTTTCAGAAAAGAAAATAAAGACACTTCGATCAGAAAATGGCGGAGAGTATACCTCAAAAGATTTTGAAGCTTTTTGCAAAGATGCCGAAATCAAGAGGGAACTAACTACTCCCTACAATCCTCAACAGAATGGGGTTGGGGAAAGAAAGAACAGAACCATCATGGAGTCAGTGAAGACAATGATATATGATCAAGATCTTCCAATGCATCTATGGGCAGAGTCGGAAAGAACTGCTGTATATGTACATAATAGAATATCTCACAGTGCTCTTGGGTTCAAGACTCCAGAAGAGATGTTCATGGGAAATAAGACTGAGGTAAGTCACCTCAAGATATTTGGTTGTCCAGTATATATTCATATACCAAAAGAGAAAAGAACCAAGTTGGACCCTTCCGGAAAGAAGGGGATATTTGTTGGATATTGTGAAGTATCCAAAGCATTTAGAATCTAGATTCCTGGATTCCATCACATGGAAATCAGTCGAGATGTGACATTCGATGAAGAGGCAGCCCTCAAGAGATCCAGGAAGTGCCAACATGAAGAAGTGTATGAAGAAGAGACACCTCCTAGAAATAAAGAAACTACATGTCTCCCTAAAAATGAAGCTCCCGAAGAACATGACATAGCAGAACCACAAGAACCTCCCATGATGGAGATATCAAGAAAGAGAAAGACTGATTGGACAAGAGAAATTATATGAGAGGTAGAAAGATATGGAGCTCCTGAAGGCTCCACAAGGGAAAGAAAGAAACCTAAGACTTTTCCCAACTATGTAGCCTTGATGTGTGATCTTGTAGATCAAGAACCTACAAACTATGAAGAAGCGGTACAGAAGAAAGAATGGGTAGAAGCAATGACTAAAGAATACTAGTCAATAATGAAGAATGATGTATGGGATATAGTTCCCAAACCAGAAGGAAAGAGTATAGTATCCTCCAAATGGATATACAAAATAAAGTATGCAGCTGACGGAAGTATCGAGAAGTATAAAGCAAGATTTGTGGCCAGAGGTTTCTCTCAGAAAGAGGGAATTGATTATGAAGAGACATTTTCCCCAGTAGCACGGTATACTTTGATTATATCTATAATGGCACTTGCATCCATGATGAAGTGGGACTTACACCAAATGGATGTGAAAACAACTTTTCTGAATGGTGTGATCGAAGAGGAAGTATACATAGAACAACCACAAGGATTTGAACTTGAAGATAGACATACTCATGTATGCAAGTTGAAGAAGGCCTTGTATGGTCTTAAACAAGCTCCTCGAGCTTGGTATGAGAGGATAGATAGTTTCCTGTCGAGCATGAGCTTTACCTAGAGTAAAGCTGATCCTAACCTTTACCTCAAGGTTGTAGAAGATGAACCTGTCATCCTACTACTATATGTGGATGACTTATTCTTGACAAGGAATGAGAAACATATTATGGAAATCAAGAAGAAACTAGCATAAGAATTTGAGATGAAAGACCTTGGGTTAATGCATTATTTCCTAGGTCTAGAAGTATGGCAAAGTTCAGAAGGAATCTTTCTCAACCAGGGAAAGTATACAGTAGAGATATTGAAAAGATTCAATATATTGGAATGCAAATCCTTGGCCACACCCATGGATTCCAACCTGAAGTTGTTAACTGATGACTCATCAGAGTTAGTGGATGTGACTGATTACAAATAGATCATTGGGTCATTGATGTACTTAACAAATACCAGAACAAACATTTGTTTTGCTGTGAACACCTTAAGTCAATATCTAGTTCAACCTAGATGGGTTCACTTGGTAGCTGCAAAACATGTGATGAGATATTTGAAAGGGACTATAGACTTTGGTCTATACTATGATAATAGCCATGAGTATAGATTGTATGGTTATATAGATGTAGATTGGGCCAGAAGTATCTCAAACAGAAAAATCACATCAGGTGGATGTTATAGTCTGGGATTGTTGGAGCAGGGTCCCGCAGCTACAGAAGAAGCTGCTAGTTTAGCGGAGAGATAAGTTTTGGTGGAAAGAAGATAAGACAGGGATACGACGCCGTAGCATGTTTCCAGCTGTAGAGAAGAGCTGGAAACCATGACTTTTTAGATAGAGAAGTCAAGAAAGGCACATCGCTTCAGTTCTGTGTTTTACCTTCCCCTGAGCTATAAGAAAATTCTGTGGACGTAACTTCCATCCTGGAGGTGAACCACGTTAAAATCAAGTGTTATGCGATTGGATTATGTGTTATGTTTACTTATGCATTTCTCAGTCATTTCATGGGCTTTTTTTATAGTTTAATGAATGAATGTGTTAATCAGTTCACCATAATATAGAAGGATAAACATAAGTCGAAGTCTTTGGCATGTTGTATATGTTCATTTATGCTTTGTGTGAAACAGTCACTAGTTGCAGTATCGAATAGCCTTGTATGTTAAGCCTTGCACGTCGACACGAGCAACGTTAAGTGCGCTAAATCGCGGAGGTAGGATATCACAGAGAGGTGATACCGCACCGGCAGAGGAGCTGCGGTGCGCGATACCGCTGGTTGAGGACTTAGCGTTGGGTAGGAGCTGCGTGTCGCACGGTGAGCGGCGATGCAATAAGGCCGGAGATATCACGAGTGAGGGAAAGTGCGCGACATAGAGAAGGACCGCATGGCGATATAAAGGAATATCTCGCTGCTAGAAGAGCTACGAGTTGGGGAGGTCGCGCGACGTGAGCAGAAGGTCGTGCGACGCGCAGAGAGAGAGACCCCGCAGCTAGAAGAGCTGCGGGCCACAAGTACGATCGCCACAGAACTTGGTCCAAGACACTTGAGTCCTTGGCAAACCCTTAAGAGTCACTTCGGGTGAGACTTCAGGCCACTTTGCGGTCTGTTGCCGAAAGGGCCAGTGAGCTAGGGGTGTTGTTGGTTGATTATAGTAAACCCGGGTCTGCCCATAGCAGCCAACAAATGGTTCCGTTGCCGGTTTTGAACAACTAAGCACTAATGTTCTGTTGGCATTCCACTAGAGAAGAGTTTCACCAGTGGCTAGATTCAAACTTAAGGGAGTTTTCCAAGAAAGAAAATCGGAGCCCTAAACTGAGCACAGAGGACTGGTTACAAAAGCACATCGCTTCAGATATACACGCCATATTTTTTGCAACCTATGGAAACGAGCTTTACGACTGGTTATCAAAGTTGACAGATAGGAACATATTCAAGAAGAAAAGAAAAATTGTCTAGACACCGGAGCTGATTCAGACCGTGCAGAGACTCGACAATCCCATTACGAGAGCAGTGGACTTCTGGCTTGCGAGTGTGCTAGGAGGCTTCGTCACAGAATTTGCAGTTGACCAGAGAAAAAACTTCAGCAAGGCTGAGCGTTACTTCTTCAAAGGATATCATGGTAAGTACCTCAAATCTCTAAACTTGTCCATTAAGATGCTGCTACATGAAAAAGGAGTAATGGACATGATTTCAGATGAATAAGTAAAGCTAGTAATGTCACAAGAGTTTGAAAGTGATTTTGATGACATTGGACGAACACGTAGTGGCAAGAAATATAAAGTAGCTTTCAACTCTTCTGTATTTGGAGATAGTTCAGACAATATTAGGAAACTGAGTCCTAGTACCATAGAAGAACCAGAGGGGGGTATCCCTTACCGTCCCTATACCCCACAAAAACAGACAGGGACTCAGAGTAATCCCATAGGTACTCCATCCAGTAGCTCACAGACAGTACCTACTACCACTACATCACCTTCACCTACACCGTCGAGTGGTAGTAATCCAGTCAATCAGAACCTACTGCAGAGAAATAGAATGGGAGATGATATGAATCTACCTACCTTTAAGGGTACAGGAGCAGAGGACCCGAAACAACATTGGTTTCTATGTGAAGCCATGTGGACCATTAAAACAATCAACGACGATAACCTTAAACTTGTTCAGTTGGCCACCACGCTCAGAGATCGAGCTTTAACATGGTACATAAAGTATACCACAGTACCCAAGACACTTGCCTAGGTCAAGAACACCATGATTAAAGAGTTCAAGAAACCTAAGTCTGAGTCTCAGTGCATAACAGAGCTCAAGGATATTAAGCAGCTACCATCAGAGTCAGTATGGGACTTTGACCAGAAATTCAAAGCTCTTATAGATCAAGTAAGCTTTGAGTTTGCGCTGGAGCAGAATAAGGAATGGTTTATTGCAGCGCTGCTCCCTCACATCAGATTGCCACTAATCATAGCAGAAACTCCAGACACATGATGACGCGTTGGAGATGGCGATGAAGCTAGAAGCTTCACCTTTAGCAGAAACCAGTGCAGGCATGACAACTCTACAGAACCATTTGGCCAACCTAACGTTACAGATACACAAAATTAAGAAAGGGAAATAGGTTATGTAAGACATATGGTGCTTATGATGTAGAGCACAGGGTCATACCAAAGACAACTGTCCAGTCTTTGCAGAATATTTAGCGTCAGGGGCTCCTAACCCCTTACCACAAATGCAAGGGCTGTTATAGCGGATTTCACCACACTAGGTGAATCACACATTGTATGGCCTTCCCTTATCCCGCTGCAGACTCATTACCCCCTTTGGACCACTTTATATCTTTT